>JAQIXO010000575.1:0-18098 GCA_034700305.1 Protaphorura armata
TAAATTACGAGCATAGTACGACGTTGTCAATAATATTTTCAATGGGGAACCGAAACTTGTTCAAAATACTAGAGTTTGGGATTCGGAAACCCACGCAATAGGATAAGCCGTTCTAAGTACATAACAATGAGTATCCTAAACATACACAAACAAGCCAATCTGTAACTAATCTATAACTAATTTGTAACGTTGACATACAAATGCACAAGTGCTAAGATAATTTTCTGTGCAGCTTTAGAATTTTCGATTCTTTCACTTAAAAGTGAGCAACATCCATGTGGTCCTACTAATAAGCCATTGAACGAATGTAGCCTTGGCATCTTTTTCCATGTAGTAAATCCCTCCGATGCAACATCTAATCAACCCACAACTCCGAACATTTCTGATGTACAGCTTATCACATTTCTTGGCCCTGGAATTAGTCTGAGCTGCTATCATGTTCGGTTGAAACTGTGATGACAGATTGAACATTTTTGAGAGTGCATAAGTGACTGGAATCATTATACCATACGCAGTGACTGTCGAAGCGATGACAAGAAGATAGGAGAAGATGTCAAACTTGGACCCAAGCTGCACAATTGATTAGAACGTTATCATGGACGTACCACCCAATGCGAATTTAAAACTGGGAAGAATGTGATTCCCAAATGACAAATCGTGCACACGATTGAGAATGTACAATTGACGATGGAGCCGGAATGTTGAATTCCTGTCTGTCAGGTCGTGTTCGGATGTATTTCCATAATGTGCTCCGCTGAATTTAAATGCAAATAAATCAAATACATCCAATACACACATTAATTGACAATTGCCTAATAGAACCTCCAAAATAATTACTGTAAGGCGATGGCTTACCAAATACGACCAAGCCAAAAGTTCGTACTAAAGATGAATTTAAATTCGACGAATAACAAGAGCGTGAAGAGAACCAGAAAATCCAAGAGGCGAAAACTCTCCAAAAGTAGGAATACAAAGAGACTTGAGCCCGTCTGCCATTCCACTGGTAGAATGGAAAATAAAAACGCAGGGAAAGTTGGCATCAAAAGAATGCATCCGTCAAAAATAATTACACAACCCATAATTGCCCATTGAATGATAAGGAGTAGGCGTTCCCTCAAATTAGGATCCAAATATTCCTTGCTGAAATGTAACCGCCCTATACATATGTATTTATCATGTTAAATATTATGAACCTGAGGATGTAACAAGATAATCCTGCAACCCAGGCCGCGTCGCCGGCTTTAGGGAAGGTACCCCTAGTAGTAAGAACTATAGTCGCATAAAAATAACATACCAAATTCTGCATTCAGTAGCCCAGTGTCGTTTAGAATGACTCTGACATCATCGCTGAAGGAGCGATAGAATATGTACAGCTTATTCAGCATATAAAAGCACAGACAGTTGAGGAAATGAAATAAGAGCTGCTGAAATTGTCCAGATGCTTCAAAACTATGAATCGAGGCTGGAAAACGGTAAGTCAGGTAGGCTATGTAGCCAAGTGCATAACAATTTCTGCATAGAAGGAATGAGTGTTTCCACCTAGATTTCGTAGCTATAATTCGATTATTTGATTCATCGAAATCGCACGGTAAGAATCCAAATCGACATGCAAACTTGACCCAATTATTTATCAGATCGCACTCTACTTTGGTTAACATTTTTGTGTTTTCTGGTCCTTATCTTAAATTACGCGGTGGTGGATAGTATTAACGTCCAAACTGCTGGCCAGAACTGAATTTACACCAATTGAAACCATGCAAGTAATACCTGCTCAAAATTACGGAAATGAAAACGGTACGCGTAATAACTATCCAATTAAGTATCAAAATAGCTAGTTAATTATAATGTCTGTATCAAATTGGTAATTCCGGGGTTCCCTGTTGTATTTAATTGTTAGTTGGCCAATACATCTAATTAAATAATAACTCTGTACATAAAATGCTTATCCCTAAATTTTCTACAGGTTGAAACGTTCCATATTGCTTCCACAAATTTTCCGCAAATCAAACAAAAAAAATTGTTCTGGGACAAATTAATTTGCTCAAACACAACTTAGGCGAGCAGGAATATCAAATTAAGTCAAATTATATAGAAAATAAGTAAAGTTCGTGGTGAAAAAAAGTGATTAATGTTTGTATAATTAAAACACTGGAGCGCAGAATATCGTAAACAAATGCTGAGGTCGATAATGGCAGACTGTGGAATAATAAACACAGAATTCATGGCGTTTCCAGACGGCGCACTAGTCCGACCGTAATTATACATCATATGATAATTGTAGGGGATAATTTTACTAAACAGTCTAATTGGAATGGAACTTGCCCTTCCCAGTAGCTGTATTACTGTTTGCCATCAAATCCAGTGATTTGTTCTATTATATTATGTGGTATATAATTAAGTAGACAATTAATTTTGTCCTGCATTAATTCCTACCTCGTACCAATATACTATTATTGGGAATTTATTAATTTTTAATGTTTCTGTGA
Source organism: Protaphorura armata (assembly GCA_034700305.1). Classification (NCBI taxonomy): domain Eukaryota; kingdom Metazoa; phylum Arthropoda; class Collembola; order Poduromorpha; family Onychiuridae; genus Protaphorura; species Protaphorura armata. The sequence goes on from JAQIXO010000575.1 coordinate 2,487, forward strand.
TACCAAAGCATACAAAAAAATAATTAAGCAGCGGTGACATTTATCTTTGTTGTAGCAAATTAGTGATTGACTATTCCACCCGAATGTAATTTCGTAATTTTGAAAAGAACAATTTCAATTCGGAAAATCCAGGACGATTTTGAGGTTCCTCCACCCAGCAGCGTCTCATCATTTCATCTCTATTTAAAAAAATATTAAAACCGTGATTACGTATGGCTACACGCGATCTGCACACACACAACTCACTTCAGCACTGCCAAAAGTAGTATATGTATTAGTTATTTTGCATACGTACATTTCAGGAGTCGCATAATCAGCCTTTAGATTTCTGAGTCCCATTCTCAGCTGATTTCCAAACTCAAACTTATTGGTCCATCTCACTCCGGGGTATGGTTCTTGTCCCAATGTAAATATTTCCCATAGCAAAATTCCATAAGCCCAAACGTCTGATTCCGTTGAGTAAGTATCTGCCAGTAAGCACTCAATCGCCATCAATCGCCACGGAACTGGTTCATTTCCAGTTTTAACATAAATTATTTTTTCATACAATCTTCGAGATAAACTGAAGTCACATATCTTAGCGGTACGATCTGAACTAATGAGTACATTTCGTGCTGCGAGATCCAAATGTACAATCTGTCAAGAAAAGAACAGCACACTTTAATTCGTTCGATTAAAATTGTGGTTTAATTGCCCACACGGTAGCCGTAGGGTGGTGACTGGTAACCTTTTGTTTTGACAGAAATTCCATTCCAGTTGCTATTTGCTCCGACCACAGTAGTAAATCATGGAAATCGAATGCTTGCGGACCTTGCAGAACTTGCATATCTATTAGTCAATCAGGGACAATAGGCATTAACAGTCATTTTGCAAAAGTCACGCTTCCATTCATGCAGATGACGCATGTCAATTCTGCCGTGTTCCGACATGGTGGAGTCTCATATAGTAAATTAATTAATTTATATTACGTTCGTATTTAGATCCATTGGGTTGTCCCTCTGGTCGAGACATTCCGTAGTAATTTTCTTTTTTCTTGATGAATGTTTCCAATGATCCATGCTCACAAAACTCCATAACGATGTACAATACTCCTGTATGTAAAACGTTTTTAATTACGGTTCTGTATTAATTACAGAAATCCACTTACCCAGTTGAATTTCGGATATGTATGCCCCTCTAAGGGCAACAACATTAACGTGCGACTCAAGAAAAGTCATAAGTTTCAATTCCAATCGTAGGGCTTCAAATATTTCATCCGGGCAGTTTGGCTTTGCCATCTTAAAAGCATACGGAACATCGACTCCCTTCAATTTCCCCAAGAAAACGTCACCAAATCTTCCTCCCCCAAGATGTCTTGTTTTATCTGCAAATATAATTTAAGCGGTGATTCCACATGCCATTTTGACGGCGAGTGTTTGGCAATTTATCCGTATTGGACATATTTTTTTACATTTGCATTTTTATCTCACCAATGTCAATGTCATCCTTTGCAATTTCATATTCTTTTTTAAATGGTAATTGTGTTGGATCTTCCGGATTTCTTTGATCTTCTGGGAGTCCGTTGACAAATTCATCTAGTTCCGTTTCATCCATTTTTATTTGTGGTTTCTGTTAGAAACGATATCCTTAGGGAACACAAGAGTACCGTAAAAGATACGAAAAATGTGAAGAGTATTTACCTTGGAGAGTCGGTATCGACGATAGAGGAATAACAACGGCACTAGCATTACGACTAAACCCATGATGACACTTATAACCGCTACAAGGATTTTAGTGTCTGCGGACAGAATAGGCAGTAATATCAATTTAATGAAATTAAGAGAAAAATAAAATGAATGCGATGAAGCACTGATTTACCTTTTCGCACAGAAACTGTAAACTCCTTCGTTACATTCCCCAGAATATTGGAAGCTGTGCATTCGTACACGCCCTGAATCTCCGTAGTGGCTTTGTCGAATCTCAATATTTTGGCATTGTTTGCACCATCACTTAATCTTAGGTGGTCTTCAATTTTCTGAAAAATTACTTAGTGCATTTTACTTACAGAATCGTAAATACGGTATGTTTTGTTTTCCGTACCTCGCCGAATCTGAACCATTCAATTGTTGGCAAAGGAAACCCATCCGCCTGGCATTCAATCACTGGATTTTCTGCGTTCTCATCAAAACTTCTTTTATTTTGTTCCGTTAATATTTTGGGAAGAATTGAATCTAAAATGGGACAAAATGCCTTATAAATTGAAGTAGACTGTGGGAAATTCTCACAATACATACTTTTCACGTCTATTCGTAGAGTTGAACGAAACCAATTAGAATTTGAAAAAATGTCAGGGGCATAACAAACGATTCCGTCCACGTCAGATGATTCTAGCACAATTTCGCTGCCTTGAGAATGTGGCACTAAATCCGTCGCGTCTTGTCGGGATATTTCTCTAACTATTTACAGGGATTAAAAAATTATTAACAGATTATTAAAGAATGGATGAATTTAGTTAAAAATGTCGCTTACATTTATTCTTGCCGTGCTCACTCCCATTATTGTACAAAATGGCCCAATAAATTTGTCCTTCAGAGAAAAACTGATGAACTTTACATTTAAATTTGAAAGATCCTTTGGTATAAAAATATTCGTACTGTTCAAGTGTTTCGATTTGTATTATTGCAGAAGGGTCAATCCCAGACCTTTGGTAAAAATTGTCTGTTATTCAAAATCAGAAAATAAGATACGACAAAGTTGCACACAATTCCATAAACATATTGAGATAAAGTTAACCTTACATATAATTTTGTCAAATCCAACAAAATGCATTTGAAAGAATTTATAACCTCCGGCGGTACACAATGTAATTTGACCGGGTAATAGGGCCTTGCTTTGTTGGCACGACCTTGAGCTAGTCGGAAATAGTTGAGACTTCGGGCAAGGTGACGCTTCTGCGACCACATCACCACATCTGTAATTCTGTCAATAGATAAACGGTCAAAACAGAATTCACGGAATTGTCTCTTCAAATTATTGGTTTTTAATTACATCATTAAAGCAGTCTTCAAGTAAGGCACATTGATGGGGGTTACTGCATCTGATTGACCTCAGTTTGACATCATCATAAGTTTCAGAATAACATTGATACTCGTGGGAGAGAGAGTCCTCTGTTATGATTTTTCGAGTAGGAAAAGTCAAGTGCAAATATTTATTTCCGCTAAGCGTATTTCCACTCCCGGCGTCTAGTCGTAAATTAATTAACCAAAAACAATACGCAATACAATACACATACTCAAATTGGATTTCTTTTACGTAATAAACAAGTCTTACCGTGAACAACGAATGTCCAGTGGTAGAGTAGTTGACCGTTGGGCACACTAATACAATTAATGACTAATTCATCGAATACCTTTAGCCCAGTAATAGGCCGATAATTTGCAATGTGACGGGTCTTAGGAAGATTTTTAGTTTTGTATTGAACTTGATCACTTATGTCAATTTCTTTGGATCTCGATCTCCAGTCCTGTATGCACGTTATCGAAATTGATACGAAATGTTAATTAACATAGGAAGCCGGAGTAACATTCGTGATCAATTAATTGCTCCCTTACATTACATTGTAATTAAAGGGATTAAAATACTCACTAAAAGTTCGTCAGACGTATAAAAATCAATTAGCCATGTCGGATGATCCACCTTATTAGTTGTAATCATTCCTTCCAGCCTCACCGGGTCTTTATGATTGCATTGAACATGCACAGGAGCCATGTTCACCAGTTTAGTCGCAAACAATCTAATCTGTTCATTTCCTTGTTTCAAAGGCATCACTTTCAGGCCTAAAGTAAAATTGGGACGTTAATCTGCTACTGGTATTGTGTTCAATTTAACAGTAATTATACATATAGTAATAAACCTACCAGGAAGATCTTGTATTCGAAAGTCAAACCCATTATCGTTTCCCGTCTCTTCCATACAGCGGTACAAGTGATCATTGTAGTCTGTGAATAATGTTGTATTCACATAAAATCCTTTCGAAGCATCGTATTTTAATTTTATGTTGTCAATAGGTATCGGCAATAAAGTCTCCTGTACAGTACAATGCAAAATTGAGAGAATAAAATTAGAAATACACATTTGGCCGGTTCAGAATTTTCATCAGAATCAGGGTTGATTTTAACGACATTCATATGTAAATGTTAGAATTATCTTTCTAATTCTATTTTTAAGGTAATTCTGTTTAAAATTAAATTGTAAAAAATGATTAAAGATAGAAATCACATACGTTGTCTTCGGGTCCTTCCACTATGCACAATTCGGCAGGTACATGTGGTCCGCTATCGACACAAGGTATAAGGATTATCTCTTGCTCCGCTTCAAAAATTGTTTCAGGAGCGTTATTGGCCATCCAACCTGTAACTGTTACAAAATATTAGTGCATGCACAATTACGAGGACGCTACACAGGTGCGGAGATTACACCATAGCCGTATAACGATTTTCCTGTAGAGGTGACGGTAAGACCGCCACTCTTTTAATTATGACCGCGCGCACATTACTTACTGTTTTCCCAATAGCTGTAAAGAACCATGATGGAAATTTCATTTTCTTTGCGTGCCTTTTGATCCCGAATTGAGTATTTTACAATTCTCGCATCCTTTGGATTCAATTTGACCACATGTGTGAAGGTGCTGGGGTCAGACATATTTTCTGCATGTCGTTCTTGGTGAATGTAACTGTCTCGGAGAGATGGCTGCGGTGTTCCATTTTGAAAAATGGCGTCAACACTCATATAATTTTTATGTGTACACCGAATCTGTGTTTCAACGTTGAGTTCAATCCATACTTTGATTGCATGACTCCCAGTACATTGAATATGAAATTCGTTTGACGATGTTATCGTGCAATTTGGTAGTAATGACGAATTACCTGATGATAATGCACTTGAACAATTTGACACGTTTATTGTAAATTCCTCTGCTTTGACACCAAAATCTTGAAATATTATGCACAATAGGAGTACAACCAAATACTCCAACAATTTCGGTGACATTTCTGCAACTAGATTTGAAGAATAAAGTGCCAATGCTAAAAACCCACTTTTGTATAAACTTATAGAAGATAAATTGGCCGTGAACGTTCGAGTTCTCATTAATTTAATTTCTAGGAATATGTACTCGTATTTTGTACAAATTAGTAGCGAGAAAGAACCCCGCACTGCACTACTCCAGTATATGATGGTCTATTACATTTAGTACCTACATAATTCAAGTTATGAATAACTTTGCTTGTTTAAAATTGAACTGAGATGACCTGACCTGGATTTGCATAATTGATAATACCAAATGTCAATTAATTCACTCGATCTGTTTAGTTTACTCTAGTTTGACGGACATGAGGAGATGAGGCTGGACGAAATTAATGAATTTGTTTAATAAAAATCATTTGAATTGATTATGTTTTGTTTGTGTTTGTGTCACCACAAATACATGCACATTATATCAACATTTGAACTTCAAATACAAAGTCTACCAGTTTGAACCTAGCAACCTGGGCCAGACATACCCAATGTACAGATTAGGTAGAATTGGCTAGCTGACTAATACAATTTCCAGGAAATTAGATAATTTAATGTGAGTGTTTTAATGCAATTTCAACATGATACAAACAACAGCAGGCATTCATCACTTAGCTCTAAGAAGGATTCAAACCCAATCCGATTTTGATATAAAATTCATGTTTTTTCACAGGAAACAAAATAAAGATAAACAGAACTGCATTCGTACATCTTATACAAGATACGGTATATTGTATCTGGGTGCATAGACGGCATACTGACAACAAGCTAAAACCTTAAGTATGCTATTTACTAGTATACTGTAATTGATTCTTCGACGACTTTCAATATCATTGGTTGATAATGCAATACATTATCTCGTATGATATTTGAAATAATATTTTCAGAAGAGTTTGAGACTCGAGTGTGGTACCTCCGTGAAAAAAATGTATTATATTATATGCTACAGCAGTAAAGTTTTTATTGAGGCATAAACTAAATTTTTTAATGTACAATGATGGCGACTCAACTTCCATTACTTTATACATATTATACGGCTACATCAACTATTTTCATTGACTAAACAACCGACTAATTCGTTTCGTGAAGTAAATACTAATTGTAAGACTACACAGACTACAGACATGGTCTGAAATGTGCATATGTGCGATTTGGACACGTATATTCGAGTATTGTATATGCACGGTGTCCGCCGAGGGTTTAATTTTTATTGTTTTTGGTTCCCTTCAAAAACGAAACGACCAGTCCAGGAGGGGTAAACCAGCTATATCGTTTTTGAGGAGAGTTAAATAGATACTATCAAACAACCAAAATAAATTCTTTGAAAACATGACAACATTATTCGTTGTTTGGTACTTTCCCCTCCTGAATACTGAAAGAGTAGGTTTACCCCCCCTGGGACCAGTCATGGTTGACTTCGATGTAGCGAACTGGTTGTCCGCTATTCCACATGAACGTAATTTTGAAAAGAAGAGTTTCAGCTCTGAGAATGTTGGACGCTTGTGAGGTTCCTCGGACCAGCAACGTCTCATAATTTCATCTCTATTATAAAATTACATTAAAACCGAGACATCTGGAATCAGAACGTTAACAGTGGCAACATATTTTGCATACGTACATGTCAAGAGTCGCATATTCCGCCCTTTTATTCCGAAGTCCCATTCTCAGCTGATTTTCGAAATGAAACTCATTAATCCATTTTAAACCTGGGTAGGGTTCGTCACCCAAGGTAAACATTTCCCACAGCAATATCCCAAAAGCCCAGACGTCAGATTCCATTGAGAAAGTTTTTCTCAGTAGACACTCAATTGCCATCCAACGCCATGGTAGTGGCTCATTCCCTTTTTTAATATAATTTCTTGTTCCATGCAATATTCTTGATAAACCGAAGTCACATATCTTAACCGAGCGGTCTGAACTGACAAGAACATTTCTTGCGGAGAGATCCAAATGAATTATCTGCAAAGAGAAAGAAGTGCAAATAAGTTAGTAAAGACATTTAGAAGACCTAACAATACAATTCGCTGTCCAGGTATGCAGAAGTGATAAAGACATTTCAAAGTTCTAGTATGGGGCATACATTTTTTTCCGATATAAATTCCATTCCAGTTGCTATTTGTTCCGACCACGATAGTAAATCAAGGAAACCGAATGCTTGCTGTCCTTGTAGAACTTGCATATCTATTAGTCAACCAGGCACAATAGGCATTAACAGGTATTTCGCTAAAGTCGCGCTTCCATTCATTCATGCAGGTGACGCATATCAATTCTGCAGTGTGGATTCTCATGTATAGTAAAGTAATTAATTTTTATTACGTTCGTAATTAGATCCATTGGGTTGTGCCTCTGGTCGAGACAGTCCGTAGTAATTTTCTTTTTTCTTGATGAATGTTTCCAATGATCCGAACTCACAAAACTCCATAACGATGTACTGTACTGGATTACCGTTAGATATAGTCAGTATGTGCTCCACATAATTCCTAAAATCTATTGAAACGTAATAATGAGTTGACGCTGACTTACATGATTCAATTTTGGAAATATATGCCGCTTTGAAGGCAACGACATTTTCATGTCCTCCAATTGAACTCATAATTTTCAATTCCTTACATAGAGCTTCAAGAACTTCATCCGAACAGTTCGGCTTTGTCATTTTAAAAGCAAATGGTTCATCGATTCCTTTCAATTTCCCAATGAAAACATCACCATAGCTTCCACAACCCAAGCGTCTGGTTTTATCTGTAAATATCCAAGTAGTTATACCAAGTGCCAGTCACAGCCCGAGAGTATTTGACAAGAGATACTGACGCATGGATTGAAAACTTTGAAACAGTCTATCACATATCTGTAATTTTCTATTAATTAATTTATCTCTCACCAATATACTCAATGTCCTCGTCGGCGATCTCAAATTTCTCTTTTAATGAAAAATCGGTTTCATTATCTCGACTTCTCTCTTCATCAGGGAGTCCTTTGACAAACTCACATGCACCAGTCTCATCAATTTTAAGTTGTGGTTTTGTGTAGAACTGATTGCCATTGGAGAAACGGGTATTGTATTCTTCATCTCGACTTCTCTTCTTGATCTCTTCTTCATCTCGACCTCTCTTCGTCATTTCCTCTCCTTCATCTCGACTTCTCTTCTTCATCTCCCCTTCTTCATCTTGACTTGTCCTCTTCATTTCCTCTTCTTCATCTCGACTTCTCTCTTCATCTTTTTTTGACAAACTCACATCGTCCATTTTAAGTTTCGGTTTCGTGTAGAACTGATTGCCATCGGAGAAACGGGTATACAGTAAAATATAGAAGATCAAACAGGCACACCTCCCTATGTATGAATCCAACGAGTTTAACACTATGGACATGAAAGAAACAAACAAATAAGAAACGACCAATTCTCATTCTCAGCTGATTTTCGAAATCAAGCTCATTAATCCATTTTAAACCGGGGCATAGTTCGTCACCCAAGGTAATTATTTCCCGAAATACCCCATAAGCCCATATGTCAGATTCCGTTGAGTAAGTGTTTCTCAGTAGGCCACATTACACATTGCCATCTAACGCCATGGAATTGGCTCATTACCTTTTATAATATAATTCCTTGTTCCGTGCACTATTCTTGATAGATCGAAGTCACATATCTTAACTGAACGGTCAGAACTGACAAGAACATTTCTTGCGGAGAGATCCAAATGTGCAATCTGTAAAGAAATAGAAGTCCAAGTAATTTCAATTTGAGTAAATGTATTTATGAGATCTGAGAATAGTCTTCCCTATCACCTCTGCATGAGGTATTCAGATACTTCATGCAGAAGTGACAAAGAGAGTTCTATGTCCCAGTATTGTAACTCTATGGGGCATACATTCTTTCCCGATATAAATTCCATTGCAGTTACTATTTGCTTCGCCCATGATAGTAAGCGCTGGAAACCGAAGGATCGTTCCCCTTGCACTACTTGTGGACCTAGACTCGATCAGAGAAAATGGGCATCAGGAGTTGACGTACTTATTTAATGCAATTCTGCTGCGAACTCAACAATAAAATAATTATTGGACTAACAGATCGACCTACAAAATAATGCCGTTGTACAATGAAGTGCAAACATTAAAATTTTAAATTAGTGATCAGTTAATTTGCATTACGTTTATAACTAGACTCGTTTGGCTGAGTGGCTCCAGATTTTCCGTGCGATCCGTACTCACAAAACTCCAACCCGATGAGCTGTACTGGATTATCGTTAGAAATAATCATGTACTCCACGTAATTGCTAAATTCTATTGAAACGTAAAAATGCGTTGACTTACCTGATTCAATTTTGGAAGTAAGTGCCCCCATGAAGGTAACGATATTTTCATGTCCTCCAAATGAACTCCTAATTTTCAATTCCTTACACAGAGCTTCAAGAATTTCATCCGAACAGTTGGGCTTTGTCTCTATAAAAGCAAATGGTTCATCGATTCCTTTCAATTTCCCCAAGAAAGCGTCACCATTTTTTCCAACACCGGAATGTCTGGCCTTATCTGCAAATATCTTAAGTAGTCATTCCAAGTGCCAGTCATGGCCCGAGAGTATTTGACAAGAGTTACTTACACACGGAATTAGAACTGAAATAGTCTAACATATATCTGTAATTTTCTGTTAATTCTATTAATTAATTTATGTCTCACCAATATACTCATTGTCCTCGTCGGCGATATCATATTTCTCTTTTAATGAAAAATCGGTTTCATTATCTCGACTTCTCTCTTCTTCAAGGAGTCCTTTGACGAACTCACATAGACCAGTCTCATCGATTTTAAGTTGCGGTTTTGTGTTGAACTGATTGCCATCGGAGGAATGGGTATACAGTAAAATATATAAGATCAAATAAGCACACCACGGTATCCATGAATCCGACAAGTATATCACTGTAATCAAGAAACACACGAACAAACAAACAAACAAGAAACGACCCGTTCTCATCTGACTCATCACACTCATTATAACTTTTTGTTCCGTTTTGATATGCATTCCTGCAGATTCCGCATCGACGATAGGGTAAAAGTTACACCACTGTAACGTTAAAACTGAATCTTTAATGACACTTATGACTGCTGCGGCAAGGAATCCGGTTTCTACTTGGCCAAAAATAAAAATAAATATCAATTTCTAAGCAATTCTAAGTACTAAGTACAATAAAATAAAATTTATTAAGTACTATTTTACCTTCTCGTATAGAATCTGTAAACTAGTATTGTCAATGGTGTTGAAAGCCGTGCGTTCGTAAACACCTTGAATCTCCATACTCACTCTCCGGAATCCTAATACTTGTGTATTATTTGGATCATTAATTGGATAGTGTCATCAATTATCTAGGAATTAGTAAAAGCCACTTGTAGGGATTCCACATAATAGTACGTGACCCTCTAAGCAAACTAAACACTATATGTATGGGACTGACGAACCAGTAAATTATGGTCGGAATCTTATATGGAGATCCAGACGCCAAAAATATTGAGTCCGCGTACGCCAGATTTGTTGGGAAATGTCTGTGTCCGTCTAGTGGAATGGCCGCTTTACAAAAAATTAACACGGCTCCATTCCTCACAGAATCTGATCCATTTAATCATTTGCAAAGGAAACCCACCAGCCTGACATTTTTTCAATTGATTCTCAACTTCCTTTTCAAAACTATTCTGCTCTGGGTGAATTGATTTAACACTGGCCGAAATCCTATACAAGTTCAAGAAATCTGTGGAAAATGTTTTTGCAAAACACTACTTTAGTTTTCCGACTCAAATTAATAGTGAATTCCTCATTCGTGTTTCATATTTCTTTTATAGGATGATCCATTGTGTACATACTAATTCAATTGAAACTATTAATAGCATTGGTGGCTTCACATTGAAATGAGATGACCTGACTGATTAAGAAAACAGATAAAATGTCTTTTACTCTGTATAATTGCGCCGCGCGATTTAATAAACAGTCGTGACTGGGTGGCAGCCCTTGGACGATGTTAGGGTGAAACAAATAATAGCTGAATCTCCAACGGGTTACATTGGGACATATACAAACAGTAAGAAAGCAAATAAAATAATAAGAAAGAAAGCCAAAGAATGAGATTAGCCACGTCTTTATTGTTTAGAAATGGTTCTCATAATGGTCTCGGAAATTGAAATCACATGGGTTGAAGCCGTGTAACACTACTTGTAATTTGCAACCTCGCATGTTGGAGATTTTACTCTAACCCCAGCACTTGTATCATTTTGTATCCTTTCATTTCTCACTAATTTAACCTGGGTACCCGAATGCCTACTAAATGGGTAGTGTGAATGTAATGTAAGAGGCCCGGGGAATGGTCAAGGCACGGACGCCAAGTCCAGACCGTCCGCTTAGCCAGGTCATCCAAAAATTGAAATTAAATGAAATTTGTTTTGACACGTCGAATTTTCTAGGGTTTACTGGCGGGTTGACTGACGGCTAGTTTGCATGGAATTGTGAGAAAATATCAAAGTATCCCAATACAATAGTCGTTGCACTGGGCGGACAGACGGAGAGCCGGATTTGTTAGCCCATGGACTTTAGTCCTGTATAGGGCAATTCACTCGTAGAGTCGCATGGCTACCGGGCTAAAGTTCATAGGTCCAATGCGCAAAATGCCAATTAAATCTCACTTGCTCTGTTTATTTTTCTCTAGAGGATCATATAAGAGGCACGTCTCTGAAAATTAATGACTTTGTTTTTTATTTTAATTGATTCCTAATTTTTTTCACTTATACAGGCATACACTGCAAATAAGTAGTTAACAAATACCACCTTAATCACGTCAAATCCCCAATATGACTGGATTACAATTTCCAGCGAATTGTTTTTGTTTGTGTCACGACAAATACATACGTACATACAAAAATACAAAGGTTATCAATATCAACCTATGAATACGGGTCATTCAGGGCATTTTAGAGGAATTTAGACCAAACAAATCTGTCAGCCAATTTAGCAACAGATTTGTTGCAAGTTGAGTTTGTATAGTAGAAACAATACTATTTTTGTATTCGTCATACTCAGTAATAGCAACGTAACACCCTCGTCTATTCTTGACTCTTGACGTGCGGGACACCGGTAAATGTTAGATCTAATTTAGGACTAGGTCAATTTTTTAAAAATTCCTTGCTCTCTGACGCACTTCATCTTCCCTTGCCCTTGACATTCTTACATGCATTTCATTTCTACAAAACTTAACGGAACTTGTAAACTAACCACTGAACTATTTATGGGACAGTTAAATTTGCAATGCATTTGTCTTTTTATCACAGGATACGATACAACATGCAGATGTGAAGGATTGGGTGTGCATCTTATATATACGAAAGTTAAACCTTAAAGCTAAGTACATGCGTATAATTAATTCTTACGACGACTACGACTTTGACTTTTCCTGTAGTTAGTTATAACCTGCCCGGCTGAACCAGAATGAGTCATAGTCACTCACAAGGAATCTCTTTCTCATGAAAATATGAGGTAAGAAAAAGCAGGCAATCCCAATAAGTGCACACGGAGCGGACTTTATGTGTGTCATGTCTCTATGCGTGTAAAACTTGTCCCTTGTTGTTGTGTTAAAAGAAAAGGGTAGGTTCAAAAGTCCTTTCGCTTTCAAACGACCTTGGCTTTTAGTCGCCCTAATTTCCAAGAAGTCATTATTATTAGTGACTGACGTTGACAATGAATAGAAAGTGAAATCCGTGGCGATAGAGTCAGCAATTCAGTTCACACCGGAAATACCGAAGTCACTTTCATTTATTGACAAATGGAATGACTAATATTCATGCAGTGTTTGACCTGTATTGTAATATTGGATGGTGATTTATGATGGATTGATGTCAATTTAGTACAAAGTTGTGGTTGCGGTTTATGTCATGTTGACTGCGGAGTACATTTCCAGTGTACCAATTATTTTAACATTTTCCATTATTCCATAAAATTGGAAAGTGAAGATCTGTTGAACTTTCACACCATACCATACCGCATTCGTTGCTTAAGGGAAGGCTACGACCCAAAAATAACTACACGAAGTGAATTTTTCTTAGAAATATGTGCTACAGATGAGATAATTAATTTAATACGTTCTTAATACTCAGAAATTAGACTGTAAAGAACTCTGTTGTCTTTTAGTAATGCACTACAGCGGGGCACGTAAAATTCTACAGTGTAGTCCCTAAAAAATATGTAAAGAAACCTCATTTCATTTTCAGACTAATTCTTTTCATTTCCCAGGCAGGTGTTGGAATATTCCATCGTGTTAACCTTTCGGTATGACTACGACAGCCATGCAATTCATATGTATATATTTTTTTTCGTCTGCTAATTTTTCTAACGGTAGATTATATAATAGAACCTTGAAACAATGGATGCATGCAAATGAAATGAAGGATGCGGATGCAGAATAATGAGACAAGTCCATGGCATGCACACCCGACCGCACCAGTACAGACTACAGACGACCCAAGAAAGTAAAAGTTAACAAGGAAACGATTTAGCGTGCTGTCATTCACGGTACAGTAACGGGGTCAGGCCCGGACTGGCTATATGGGCGGGCGGGCGATTGCCCGGTGCGCCCCTGGAAATTTAGCATTATGTAATATTAGGCGACCCCAGCGCCCCCAAATTGCCAGTCCTGTCCTGAACGGTGTCCCGCGTATTTTTTTTGTTGAGATTGTCTGATTGCATGGTATGATTTTTAAAGTCTAGCGAAACTACGTGCATTAGTAAGGAGAAATTTTACCCTGAGAGAATTAGGACCGTTTCGGCCTGATCTGGTCTGAGAATTTGACAAGTGAAAGGGGTTCCTTGTGAGAGGACAACAATGAAGATGATTTGAAGACTGGGAAGTTGAATAACATTGAAGAATGGATTGAATTGCAGACTGACCACTGGACTAGAAAGGAATCAGCCAGGGCCAGGGGTCATCGTGGGGGTGACGTTCAAATGCCTCGTATTGTTATTGACCGGATTGCAATGATGGGCGGAGGTTCAATTCCAATCTTCAGAAAGGAAATGTCGGAAAGCCTAAACGATACATTTGCATATCACACTCGGACACTTACAAACTACTTACTCACTTTGTCTACATATAAGAATATTATCATCTGTCCTTTAATTTTCAGTCGTTCTTTGAAATTCGATTGATCCGGGTGTACACAAATATTTGTTCAGAATATCAATAGAGAATTGTGCAAAAACAAATTATTAGCCCTTGATTAATATAAAATATTACATACATTTTATATATTGATTTTTAGTTGTGGAAAAAACTGTTGTGTGACTGTTGTAATTGTAACGTTGACAAGTTGTACTACTTCTCTGAGCCGGCGGGGAACCTGTGACCAAGGAAAGGATATTAAAAGTGCACCTTCATAAAATGGATATCCGATTTCGGTGAGCACTTGTGGAAATATATTTTCTAACTAGGCCAAAATTACACTGTGATTGAGAAGAGAACAATTCTGGTGGTTTAAAGAATACGTAGAATTCAGAGTTCAAGACATAAATTATAATTTTAGATTTAGATTTAGATATGGATTTATTTCAAGTGTCATCAGAATCAGCAAGGAATCAAAATTACAAAATTGTCATAATCAATCGAATCACTTCTTAATTGCTAACAACAAAATGCAAAATTAACTCCCTCAAATAATTACAGCAAGAGAGATTATTTTTAAATGTTCCAGCTTCTTACGTAATACAAATTGCCAATCAGATTGGATTTTGAGTTTCATATTTTTGGATTCTTTTAAGTTAAGGAAGGTACTCCTAGTACAGTAAAAAAAAATCTGACACTGAACACATTTCTGCCATTGCCCGCCCAATGGATCGAACCCTCGTCGAAATGTTATGACCTATTAAATGTTATTCTCATGAGAGACCGGTCAATTTTTTTAAATAATGTGTATTAATACAACTACGTACTCGCTTTTTAATAAATACGTGGGCTTTGACAGTTTGAAGAAGGGGTTCAATTTGAAAGGGGACACTTTGGGAGTCATGGCCGTTTCCTTGAAAGTTAGAATGTTATGATTTCTCTCTCTCTCTTTCTCCGGTCCGATCAGGCCCAGCCCAATCCAACCCTTTACCTGAGAAACTGAAAAACAAAATTCCGGTTTGCTCTGGTCGGGTTTGCCTATAGTTATGTAAAACTCCAAAAAATCTGTATTACTTTTTGAAAGGGTTTTATGGCATGGCATACCTTTACTTTCGCTAATAGCGTAAGGAGGTCTTGCACCGCAACCCAAATGTACATGTAACCCCTACATTACATTTATGGTATGCCTGCTAATTTAAAAATCACAATGCAAACTTAAATTAAATTATGGCATGGATTATTTGAGTTTCAAACATTGCATAATTTATTGAGACTCAGGGTGGATCAGGAAATAACATACAGTTTCCAATGTACTTGTTCTGGGAACGTTTGCCGAACTTACTTTCCAATATTATGTTACGTACACTGTAAATGTAAAAAGCATTTCTGAAACATTTCTGGAACACATTATTCATTTAAGATGTTCCGAATATGCTCC
>JAQIXO010000576.1:0-18097 GCA_034700305.1 Protaphorura armata
TTCCAAAAATGTGCCATACGTATTATTCTGGATTGTGATATAGCTTGTGATTTTTCCTAAATATATTAACATTACATATGTATGCCCAATGCCTAACACATGTCTACCCTCTCCTTAAATGAGAGTGAAAGTGAAGACGACGAGGAGGAATCGGGAAGTTCTTCGGGGAACTCGGATGAATCTGATCACTATGAAAACGAAAATGGATACGAGGACCAATTTGAGAACGAGGTCGATACTGAATCAGATGAAGGAGATGCTTTGAATAATTTTTAATTCTTGACATGCTTATATGCTTGCTGATGGGGTAGTTTCACTCAACGTATGATTAAACGTATCGACATTTTTGCTATATAAGCATAAACTCTAAAATAATATTTATTAATTCATGTTCATTAATTTCAAATTCAATTCGAGGTACTCATCATCGGACGGTTGGTGGAGATGAAGAGATGATGAACGTTGTTTATTTTATGTTTTACTTTGTAATTCCAAAATAAAAACACCAGTTCTCTAGCTATGTTTTGAGGTGATATTGTTGTGTTATATTTCAATCAACAATTGCGTATTAGATTGTCAAAATGTTATGTTGGTGCACAAAAGCAAACATGAGGAAATGGCATCGACATCCCAAAATCCCAATTATTATAATTGTCCATATTATGGGGGAATTGGGAATGCGCGAGATTTGGACTGAAATCTCACATGTGTCTCGAGTCTTCTGCAGAAGCGCCAATGTTAAACTTGATTCTTGCACGAGTTACAGAAAAGTTATATAAATCCACATTACCTTATTTCAAATTTCTCAAGTCATTTCTTTCACTATTAAAGTTTCAACAATATTTCGGTTTAAACGAGAAGCTGGAGTGTTAAATTAGTTAAATAAAATAATTAGCGGTCGTGCGATAGTCGAGGAATTCAAATGGACCTCCCATCCATATCAGAACAAATGAAGAGATGGTTTGAAAAGTCTGAATATTTTGTAACAAGAGTTCAGACATTAGAAGAGGAAAATAAATTTCAGAAATTGAAAATTTTGGAACTCGAGAAAAAGATAAAAGAAAATAGAGTTTGTGTCTGTGTTGAACGTCACGAGGAACAGGTAAGGATTTCACAATTAGTTATTGCAAACGAACACAACTGTTATTCCGAGGGAGTCGATCCCTCAACTCAACACCAACACAAATTGATATTAATAGTTATTGAAATTGAAAAGCTAACACTTAAGTTTCCATCACTGTACAGAATTTTTTTTTATTATTTCCAGACAATTGAGGAAAGCGGAATGGATGGTTCAACAGTCATGTGCTTGTCATCCGAAAGTGTTGATTCTCCAGTTGGCGAAATTCGTGTGAGAGACGAACAAGTTGGTGAATTCATGACATGCAACCTTCAAACTGAAACGCCATCTATGGATGAGGATACAACGATTGACATCAGAGAAGAGGATGGGGGTTACGAACAATCCAAGGTAAAATCAGATGGGAATAACACCATCCATGACACCGTGCCCCTTGACCCTCTTAACGTTGGACCATCGTCAGACATTCCAAACCAACATGAGATCGACCGAAGCATCCAAAGAATGTTCAGCTCAGCTAACCAAGTTTCGAACAATGAGATGGACTCAGATGATTTTGGTACGGAAGTTGGGACTGACCCTGAACACAATCATAACACAACAACAGAATTGACAAGAAATGTACTCGATCAAAAAGTGCTAAAATCTCAACCGCAAGTATCCAATCGGAGATTATTTGGACAAAATGATTCAGATTTTACTACTCACACCGGAGAGATGACTCACACTTGTGAAACTTGTTCTGAGACATTTGAGACTCAATGCAAACTCTTGGAACAAAAACGGTCTCACACAGGAGCGATAGGGATTCGTACAAATGTCCAGACTCCGTTTAAGTGTTCCGTTTGCGAGACTAGCTTCTCAACAGAAAGTATATTGACTGATCACTTGAGAACTCACACTGGAGAAAAGTCAATTCAAGATGGCAAGGTATTCTCAGCTAAAAGGAATTTACCTGTGGAAAATGAAAAGGTAATTCACAATTGTCACCATTTGTAAGCAAAATCTCAATCCAGATCCAGATAGGAAAAGATTCGGTTAATTCAATAAAAACGCTATGATGGGAATAAAATTATTATTAGGTGAACGCACATCATGGACGACTCAAAAGGCAGCGGAGTGTTGAAACTGACGTTGAAGTGTGCAATGATGAGAAAATACCAGAAGTGGGAGAAGAAATAGACCCACCATGTGTTGTTGAGAGAGATCCACTCAAGATAAAACAGGTGAGAGTTCTTACACGAGTTACGTAGATTCAGAATTACTTGAGTAGTTTGAGTAGTGTGTATGATTCAAAAATAGTTTGAAAGATCGGAGCTGAAATTCCAAGTAGTATCTGATCTTTCAATCATGTAGAATTTTGGGAACGAATTTATTCACTCCCATTTTCCGATTTTTCTCTCGATGAAGAACAAAATATTGAATAAGAATAACTTACTACTCACTCGTTAGGGATTGACACTATTTTGTAAATTACATTGTAAGTCTCATGGAGTCGACGCCTCAGCAGAAATTAAAAAGAATAGTGTTTGTCTTTGTGGAACTTTGAATAATACAATATGAATAATATAATGAAGAATTTTGATTAATATATACGCATACGTAGCGGGGTAAAATGGGTGAAACATAAAACAGAGTCGTGCCTTAAAGTGATTTTTCTACTCTGCATGATATTTTAATTCAACCTAATAATTATTTTACTTTTACAGTTTGATTTTGATAACACTGCAAACTGCACATCTGAACAGCCAAGCCAAGTTGTCAAAATGTCTAGTCTCTTGTCCCTTCCGAACAGTGTAAGTAAAATGCAATATAATTTATTATTTTTATATTGGGCTTACTTATTTTAATTTCTCAGCTGATTGAATTCTTGTTTAGAAGTTTAGAGATATTCGTTTTAATTTTTTCTTTAAAATAATCATTTTTGCAGGTATGGTCTCATATCTTGGACCATATGGACCTTCACAATTTGAAGAAACTCCGATGTGTTTGTAAACAAACAAAGAATATGGTAGAACAACCCGAATACCTCCAAAAATTCAAAATCACATTGGAAACTACTGAAGATCAAGAGAAAGTCCTCAGCTCCGATGTTCCTTGGAATAACTTTGTACTGAACATACGTTATTACTATTATTTGCCGGAATTCATCAGTCACTTTGGAAAAACCATTAAACATTTAGAAATTGAAGAGATAGAAACCATTGATATTCCGAGTATCTTCAGTGATTTGACTCCACGAATTCAGACACTCAAGACGGATATGGTTCACAACAATCCACACACATTTGAAACAACAATTTGGGCCAAGAATTTTATTGAATTGAAAGAGTTGGACATTCACGAGATTATGAATTTCCCAGGTGCCCCAAAATCATTATTTGAAATTATTTTGGACAATTGTACACATCACCTCCAGCATTTATGGATCCCAAGGTAATCTATACTAAGAGTTGAGTGTACAAAAGCCCGTCTGTCTTTCATCAACGAGATGACGAAGGCAAGTCATGACGTCACTAATCAATGACGTACCCGTGACATCGCCATGCCAAGACTGTAAAAAAAAGTGTAGTCATATTGTACCGTGCATTGTGCGTTGGGGTACATACATACCACATACTTTAATAATAATTAATAATAAAATAATAATACATACTTTAATTTTGAACTCCTTTGATTGTTTTTTCCAGTTTGACACAAAGTGATGATTCTGAAGCGACGGAATCTCAGTACACGAGATTAATTTTCCAACCCGTGTTGAATTATTTGATACGAATTGAACAGTCAAAAGTTCAAACGAACCTCGTCATTGAGTTTCACCGCGGAATAGTGTTGTTGAATCCAAGAATTCTTCTTGCCATTGTTGAAATATCAAGCCGACTTGGAATTAGACTCCACAATGTTCCTATTCATGGATTTCCAATGGACCACCCAGCTCTCACGTTAGCCCACAGAGAAATGTTTGAGGAATCCATTGTGAGTATTGTGGAATACGTGGGTTATGAAATGCTGTCAAGACTTGGGTCTAATAAAAGGAGATACGTTCCAAAGAATACTAAAATCCATGTTCGAATCAATATGAATTGTAGCGATATATACTATCAAGGATATGAAATTTGTGGCCCAATACACTCTATGCAAGTTTCTTATGGATTTATAAGATACGGCCAGCCTTACCAAGACTTATTTCAAACACAATGGCCAACGGTAGGAAGATTAGAAATTGATTGGCTCAGCGAACGAGAAGGAAGTCCACTGTTCAATTTTGGACGAGACATTTCATCCAGTTTTCAAAATCTCAAAGATCTTTCTGTCTCATGGAGCCCTTGTATGCGGTCTGAAGATTTCCATGCATTGATCCATGCACTTCCAAATTTGGAAAAATTGAAAGTCTCGAAGAGTAATTTGACTGATGAGGGACTCTTGGGCAATGATCTCACACATCCACATCCATGCATATTACAAATGAAAAGTAATAAAACACATTCTAAAATATAATATTTATTTTCACACTAAATTATTTAAGGCTTTTTTCCACTTTCAGGACTCAAACACTTGGAATTACTGAGGTGCAGTGAGCTAACGGATTTGTCCTTCAAGAATGCCTTCAGATTCATGAATCTTCATACATTCAAATGGATATATACTGACAAGGACAAAAGTCGGGTAAAATACAAATTGTGAAAATCATACCTAAAACCTAATTAATTATTTTTCTCTAATAAGCACAAAATCGTAGCATCAGAGGATTTTTTCTTACCCTCACCACTCACCACTAGTCAAATGCTATGTATTCTTGTGTGCCAATAAAATATTTTTAATGTTGGTTACCAATTCTCTTTAGGTGACTTTTCTGAATGGAATTTCAAGTCTGAATAGCATTGACGGTGGATTGAAAGACTCTGTACAACATTTGGAACTCACAACAACTAGAAACTGTTCAAGAGAAGAGGTGGATGAATTTGTCAATAAATTCAAGTCCCTCTCATATTTTAGTATGAAAAAGTTGAGTGAAATTGAAATGGAAAACGGATGGGGGGACGATGCATCGTCCCTCCATCCTTCCAATTTTTCTCATCATTGGCATCATAACATTGAAATGATGAAAAAATGGGAAAACTATTCGGAGAATTCAAATGATGAAAACGAATGGGAAGGTTATCCAGAGAACTCGGATGAGTCTGGTAATGATGAAATTGAAAATGGATTCAGTGAAGAAGACGATGAGGATCAACTTGACAAATGGTAACTGTGTTCAAGAGAGATTGGATGGAATCGATTCTATGCCTCCCATATTTATGAGTCTCAGTTTTGATTTATATTTAATTAAGTGACGTTTTACTTTGAAATTCAAAAATAAAATCGAACGGATTCATTGATTCTGTTCTGAGCTGATGTTGGCGTTTCAATAAAATAATGATACACTAATGATTCTTGCAAGATTTATATGGTCAATAAAATATATTCATCTCATTGATTGTGTTTGGATTGTACGAGGATTAATAACTTTTCGTATTAAATGCATCTCATGCTCTCTCCTCTCGACTTTTTGCTGTCTTACGTAACCCTTCTCATTACGCCATGCATGCTGCGTTTTTTTTTCTGCATACCCGTGGGAAGCTAATCAGAATTTATAGAGATTGAATTGTTGACGATTCCTTATAACTAATTATGGTGAGCTTAATAATTGCACACAAATAAATACAGCAATAAAATCTCAACTCTCTTGTCCCTTCCAACGCAACGGTGGTAAGTGAAATTACACACTTGCAATTTTAAAAAAATTATCTTAACCTTTTCTTGTAATAATGATTTTAATTAATTTAGTTTTAAGGGTTGAGTTTAATTTGAACGAAGAAATAATAATATAAAACTCATTTTTGACAGGTCTGGTCAGAAATCTTGGATCTCTTGGACCTTTACAATTTGAAAAAACTCTGACGTGTATGTAAACAAACAAAGAGTGTCAGTGTGGTAGACGTAGAACAGCCAAAATATCTTCAAAAATTTAAAATCACATGGAAAAACATTGAATGTCAAGAAAAAGTCCTCAGTTCCGTTGTTCCTTGCTTGTATGTTTGAATGCTTTGGATTATCACACTAACAAAGAATCAAATCAAAATCAAATCCTTGGAATAATTTTGTACTGGATTTGGATGAAGATCCACTATTGCTGGAATTCCTCACTCAATTTAGAAAATTCATGGAATACTTAGGAATTCGAGAAGAGTCAGGCGGTGATATTTCGATTATCCTCAGTCACTTGACTCCAAGAATTCGGACACTCGTTATTGAAGACGTTGCGTTCTCATCAATCCATGCTCTTTTCAGTTACCGAGTTGGGCCAAGAATTTTATTGGAATTGGAAAAGTTACAAATTGGCTTGATTAAGAATTTTCCAGATGGTCCAAAAACATTGTTTGAGATAATTCTGGACAATTGCACACATCACCTCACTGTGAGGTGATGTGTGCAATTGTCCAGAAGGTGTGTGTGTGTCCAGAATGTGTGAGGTTCTCACACATTTATCCATTCCAAAGTAATAGCATATTCATAAAAATCGATGCAAGCGCCGCTATCGTCAATTCGTGTGCTTTTGTAATAGTCAAATAAGTAAATTAATGTATACTGTTATTTTGATACCGAGACATATTTCAAAATCAGCGACAAAGGTACAAATATTAGAAATTATGTTCTTCATCAAACCAGAAGAACAGGTCGTGGTAGTATGAGCCAGATGACAATGAATTATATATCTAACTTCAAATATTCTAACAGAACTCAGGGAGGCTTTCGAAGAATCACGTCAATGCGCGAGAATGATTCTCCCACAAGGCTAATTAATTATATTGTGCACAGGGCCGGACTGGCTAGGCAAGGGCGCGGTTGGCGAGTCTATACTGGGTGCGTCAGAAGAAGTCATTCATTTTGCATGCTGCAATTGTTGGTTGCGATGCACCCTGTACATTCAACAATGACAATTTTCCTGAGAACTCCAGGTGTATGTGTGAAACATGTATTACCATCGAAAGTCGCGAGAAATATCCAGACGCTCTCAAAATCTTTTTCCACAGATCTAAACCTATGCAAAGACTTAGAAAAAGCCGGTTTAAGATTGTATTGTAGGGCGTGGTGCATTTCTGTAAGTTGCGAAGAAGTCAAAGGTTTTACTGTTCTGACCCGAAGAGTACTTTTGCAGTTAGGACACCAAGACATTTTTGTCACTCTTATATTTTTGTCTCAAGGGTATTCAAATTCTGAGCATTTTGTCGAATCTGCATGGTGCATATTTGCAGAATTCTTGTGAATATTCTAATCAATCCTTCAAAATTGGAGATATATAGGTCTAATATTTCCAAGATACGTTATGTCAACGTGAATATCAAAGCAAATATGAATTCCAACAATGTTGGCCTTCTCTGGACTGCCTGAAAAGGAAAATGCTCCAAAATTCTACCTTGCTTAATGATAAAAGCATTGGAATTCTTTGACGGCGGAGACGTCGTAGGCAATTTGGTGTGCCTTCTTAGTCGCGCTATTTATTTTTTGAACAAGTGAAACTGCTTAACCTTTGAGTTTGAGTTTAATTGTTGTCGAATTATTCAGGAACAAATTCAGGAGATCCGAAATAAGAGTACGTACAAGAATAATACAAGTATAGTACAAGACACAAACACGTTTACAATTGAAATCATATTGTCTCGAATAAATGTTGATATGAGATAGAATGTTGATATGAATGAGTTTTAGTGCATTGACTCACTCAGTGCCACAATATAAAATCGATAGGAATTCTGTGTCTCATTTCAACTTTTCAGGTAACCTTAATTTGTCTAGTCATTGACGGGGGCGCCGAAAATTCTCAGGGGCGCGGTTGGCGATCGCCACAACGCCACAATGGCCAGTCAGGCCCTGATTGTGCAAGGTCAAATTTTTAATAAGGCAAAGAATAGGGAACAAAATGCATACATTTCGTTATATTTATAATCATTACATTTGTTTATGTTCCTTAGTATTCTGTTTTGTTTTAATAAAAAATTAAAATTGGAATGTTCATAAGATGTTTATTCAATTCATTGGAATTCAACATACTTGACAATACAGTTGATTAGTAATTGTTAGACTAATACGCTAAATTCATGAGTGCAATTAAGTATGTAATTAATTAATTATTTGTATAAATGGTCTGAAATACCCTCGAGACTTATTAGTCCGAGTCAGTCCAGTAAGCGGAAGCCCTCGCAATGCCAACTTTTGTTTGGGTCTCCTTCCCCGGTTTCTTCGGGTTGACCTTGGATTCATCCAATTTTTCCTCCTGTTTCTTCTGCCTTTCCACGCTCTTCCAGAATTGTTCCAAACGGGGGGAACTACCTGGGTTTGGTACAGGCGTCGGTCTCCTACTTGGTTCCCAAGATGAGTCACTCGTTCCTGTCTCGGTCCCGGACAATGTATCCTCAAAAGTTGCATCGTTCTCACTTGTTCCACCGGCATCTTGAGACTGTGCATCTTCTGACATTCCCGAACAAGATGATCTCCCAGAGTACAACTCCGACGAGTCCAACTGTTGCGATGTATCCGTCCCGGTGGATTTCCCTGACACAGACCATTTTTCCTCTTCTTCTTCTTCAGATGATGATGAGTCCGAATCCTCTTCCTGTTTCTTCGCCATATTGTAAGCATGTACCTTTTCCATAATCTGAGCACGTGGAAGTAAGCGATCTTTGGGATCCAATTTCCCCACAGCCAATGACCAAGGACAAGCCTCTCTCTGTGGTCCAGAATCTGTTCCATCCCAGGACTTGTCTGTCGAAGTGGTCGAAAGTTCAGCCGAAGAATTTCCAAAAGCACTGGATGACCCTGCCGCTGCCGAAGGAGCTGGAATGGTGATTAGCGGGGCAAAAAATAGAAACGATTAGATATTATGTTACCAATGGTGTGGTATGATTTTTTAATCTCTATGGTATAGTTTTGTCGTACCCATTTGTGCGTATTGAAAGTGTCTGACAAGTGTGTGCTGGTTCGCACATCTTGACTCATGAAATCCGATTTGATCACGTGGCAAAATATGCATGGAATTGAAACGGCATGGAATCATGTCGATGGGGAGACCTGCCCTCTCACGTTGCTTCTCGTAATTTCTTCTACATTTTACCAAATGTGTGCCAAATCGTACGTTCCTGGCAGAATTGCATGGATGGATAGAAAAAATATTGAATGATGAAATAATTCGAAAAATTTACATGACATTTACATAGTTGCGTTCTAAATTAAAACTACTTGATAATTCATTCATATAAAGTACTTACGTGACGCAGTGTGATGGATCGTAAGGGCAAATTCTCCATTCCTCACCAGGAGCCAAATGAAATTGTTTTTTGGCGTCCTTGGGTTCTGGTCGAGCCATCTTGTCCAATAAGGATCACGTCTCAAAATCACTAATCACAAACCAACACTTTTATGTCTTTATTCGCAGACCGTTTCACCACTTCTTCCTTCGGACTCGGTCAAACGCAGATTGACAAGTTTTTGGATTTTTCTCACTCTTTTATACCACAAAGGGATTTCTATTACGAAATTCGGGGAAATTATTTTGTATCAATTGTGTTATTAGTGTAAGATATGAAATTTTAGTAATCCATGTTGAAATCCAATGCTCAGAATTACCCTTGGAGTAATTACATTACATTACAAAACTATACAATTGTATATGTACTGGATACTTTGTAATGGCATTACACGGCTATTTGTACCATTTCATCAGATTACAAAGGTTACAAAATTTATGCGTCATATTTTTATTCGTATGTACGGGGTGTGCCAACAGTAGCCGTCCCTTTAGCATGCTCAATATGTGTCCAGATTAAAACACATGAGAAAAACCGATGAGAATTATTTTAATGAATCAGGGTGGCGGGGGGCCAAATTACCACCTCGGCCAAATAGTCCACGATTGCATGACTGGTTTTTCTTACACTTATAGGGTGAGGGCGTGGCGTGGGGTGGGGCCGGAAGTATCCATAAACGAACTAGCGATTCCACTGACAGCAACAGCTGCTCTGTACTTGCTATCAAAGGGTTTACCCAGAATGAGGTCAAAAGGTCAAACTAGAATATAGCTATTATTTCGGAGTCGAGAAAAGGTCAAACTGAAAAGTGAAAACATTAATTCGTCAACAGAATTAGGTCAAAGTCAAAAGGTCAAACTGAAAACATTCATTCGTTAACAGAATTAGGTCAAAGTCAAAAGGTCAATCTGAAAGGCATACATGCTGTCGCCTCAGACTCTTTTCCTCAGTCTACGTTTGGAATTGGTCGAGAACGGATGAAAAAAAGTGTTGCCTGCAAACGTTCCGCCATTGTGAATATTGTGATTGTCGATTGTGTGATTGGGAAGGAAGGGGACTTGGACTACTCGGACATGGCCGAAAAACAGACCGGACAGATTACCATAGGAGATGCGAGAATGGACGTAGTAGACTCCCCTGCAGATACATTCTCAGCTGGTAAGTCTTTAATATTAAAATATTTTGATCCATGGGCAACGTTTTTTGTTGAAATTTAGAACTATGTAGCACAACAGGTAGACATAGGCCAGACTTGGGACTTGGGATAAATCCTTTTGAAAACGTACTAAAGTACAAAGTATCAAGTACAATTACGGGAATTGTACTTGTACTTGATTACAATTCTTTGGTCAAAGTATCAAAAGTACTTGAGTACTTCCTATAATTTCCCGAAGTACTTGTACATTGTTGTACTTGGACTTGCGAGTACTTTGCAAAAGGATTTTTTCCAAGTCTGACATAGGCGTGTACCGTCGCGATATCCTATGATAACAATATTTAGATTTAAAATTCAAACCAACTCATTTTATTTATTAGAGTATGATGTGTTGGCTTATCTCGGGTCTGGATCATTCTCGAGTGTTTTGAAATGTCGTCAACGTCAAACTGGAGAAATCTTTGCATGTAAACAGTTGAAGAGACCATTCAAAAAGTAAGACTTAATTTTTTCATATTTTCGAAAGTCATAGAAGCATTTCACTTAAAAATCAATGTCTGAATTGTTAATGCAGATGGACCACGAGATGTTTATGCTGCAATGAAAATAAAAAATCATCCCAATGTTGTAAAACTTATTGAGATCTACTTGTAAGTGCATCCTGTTCTTTATACATTTGTGTACCTACCATTATAATGCATTCCTTGTTAAAATATTTTTATATGTGGCTCAAACAGTGATCCTCCTACGGGCAAGGTCTCCCTGTTGTACGAGTTAATGGACTCCGACCTCAAGGTTCTAACTACAGGTCCAAGATCCAACGGGTAAGTGTCCACGTCGATTTCTTTTTTTGGCATATTTCATATATCGTGCAATACTTTTCATATTTCAAAAATAAATTGTCTTTTAAATTTCAGACCACTACATGATAACCTGATTCGCTCAGTCATGTTCCAAATCATGGCCGGAATTTCACACCTTCATGCAAATGACATCATGCACACTGACTTGAAACCTGAGAATGTACTTCTGAAAATGGTAAGTAAAATATGTAAAATTCTCCTGTACGTAGTAGTGCGAGTCCTCTTAAAACATTTCATTTATTAATTAATAAAATTTATTAAAAACCTTTGTAGCCTGGACACGTGGTCAAATTAGGAGATATGGGAAATGTTCAACGAATCAAGAATGAATGACACGTTACCGATATGCCACGAGTAGATGGTATCGTCCTCCAGAATGCATTCTGACCTTTGGATACTATGGACCGGAGATGGACATCTGGGCTGTGGGGTGTATCTTTTATGAACTAATGGAGTAAGTCTTTCAAAATATTTGGCAATGATACTATGTACTACATGTGCAGGTTAACATTAAATCTAATTAAATCAAATCAGAAAATAACATGAATTCAATTCTCAACTTTCTGTTAGGCATCAAATTATGTTCCGAGGAATGAGTGAGATGGACCAAATGGACTCTATTCGGAGAACCCTTGGACCAATGCCACTTCCTATTGTTAAGGAATACACTGATTAGTAAGCAGAGCGATACACGAATTTTAGTGAAGGTCTGCGAGGGTGTCAATTGCTTCGTCTTTCCATACAGCCTCACATGATATGCCATGCTTGACAATTGGGCTCACGGGCCAGAAACCCAAACTAGAACCAAAACAATTCTGTAATTAATTATTCTATAAAATTTTGACAGTCTAAAGGGAGAAATCGAATACCCCGGGCAAGTTTCACCTAGGCGTCAACAGAGGATCCAGAATGTGTGAGTTACTGATTGACTGACTGACACTCCGTAATCATTGTTCTAATTTCTAAGATATTTATTTTGCTTCTATTCTTCTAGACAAAGAATGCTATCAGATTTGAACAAATTGTAAGTATACCTCGACTTATTAGTTTCCTTACCAGACTAATCCTAATATTAATGAATAAAATTAACCTGCTTGATTATATTCCAACAGTCAAGAACATCCGGCGACTGGAAGCGATTTGATGAACAAGGACAGACCACAAAACTCCATTGACAAAATTCAGAACATTGACGCCAAATCTTTGCTCTTGGACTTTTTACAATATGACCCAGAATTGAGACCCACGGCTGATGCGGCCATTTTGCATGTGTATTTTAAGGAGCAACAAAGGTTAGTTAATTTGCCACACTTGTAACAATTAAGCCTGATTTCTGATTTAACGGGATGTGCAAAAGTTAAACAGATAATATTAATTCCATACTTTCAGAGAGGAGTGAATCGAAGGAACGGAAAGTGTACCAAGAAGTGGGAGTTTGGACCAATGAAAATATAGCAGCTACTGCGGATTACTTTCGGAATCTTTCATGGCATCTGATGAAGCGCCGGATATTAATTAGAATTGTTAGTATTATGATTTTTGTGAACTCTTTGAGATTGTAGCAAAAGCTTTATAAGTATAAATTTGTGTTGTAGTATTAATTATATAGTAAAGTAAAATGTTCAGAAGTTATGAGCAAGTCTTGAGTTTACGATTTATTTCCACTCGGCATTTTACAATTACTATAGACTACACGAATATTACTAATTTCTGTGCGGATTTTTATACATCATGGCATCGCCAAACATTTGCATTCGACTATTTCAAAGTGTACGCCGTTCAATAGAATTGTGTTGGCAGTAATTGCACAAAATGTCAAAAAAATTCAACACCACGATTCTTGAAAAATAGTAAATTACAGTATGCCCCTCATCTCGAATTATGGAAATCTAACTTATGGAATTCTAATTGCAATAAATCGAAACGGCTATGGGAAACCTGTACTATACTATTCTAGTTTAAAGTTTGATTACAAACACTTTCAAATTTAGATAGTGAAACATGTTCTAGTATTACACAATAACAATTAGCCTTACTGCGAAGTGCTGTGTGCATAAGATTAATTAATAAATTACCATTTCTTCTGGAATATCTGGAAATATTTATTCATTTCATGTCATCAGATATTCAAACCAAATATGACAATGGATGTTTGAAAATATATATGCATGTCATATTAAAGTATTATTTAAACATGTGAAGGCCCAGCCGTGGGCCCTTGTCCCTGTCCCTGTTCCTGGGACGTAAACTGAGCCAAGGCTAGCATGAGGGCAAATTCTTCAATGTATTTCTTCCATGTCTCATTGGGACAGACGTAGAGCAAAGTTCCATTGAGGACAGTGTGATGATCTTTCATCTCAAAGTATTCATTGACATTGGTCTGGACGTTTACTTTGTTCCACATTTCACGGAGTTTCACTAGTGCAGCTTTCTCATCACTATCCAATTGAACTTTCCCAGCATTGTACTCCAAGACAAAGTCTTTAAAATTGGACTTGTGTTTCTTCCAACCCTTCCAGTCAAACTCTGCGGCAGGATTCTCTACGCTTGGTATATACACACACGAGCGGCGGCAGTCATCTTTTTCCTGAGGAAAATTCAAAGAAATGTATTAAAATCTTAGTTTGAAATTGACAGTGAATACAGTATCGGAAAATTCTGTTTAACCGCCACCTACTAGTTAGGTATTTTATTTTGCCAACCGGAATTTTGGATTAATCAGTACTTGATGTAAACAGTGGCAGAAAAGTCAAGATTTTTTGTCCATGCTTCTAATACATCGAGCACTACTTTTACTGAAGAAGTCTGTGGAGGTTAATTTTTACATTCTTCTAATGGTTAGTTTTGAAATTTTGAATAGTAAATGACCGATTAGAACCCCGGGGCTCTATTTAAATTTGCCGCTTCCAGACCCGGGTTGTATTCGAGCTCTGGGGCAAGGTAATACATAGGCTCTTATGGAAGAAGACCAGGGTTCTATTTGGTCATTTACGGTACACCGTTTTTCAAAAATATGATATTCGATATTTCTTTGTGTGTGGCGCTAGTACGGCCAGTGTGCAAATGAAGGTTCCACAGTCTGACTCCATGTAAATGATTGAAGGTCTCAACATATTTTGTTCCAAAAATTAATCTTGGAATATCAAATATGTACAAAATACTTTAAGGGACACAAGTAATTATTTTGATAAATGTCCTTGTGTAAGTGTAACCAGAAGAGAAAAACCGATTTTACATATTGAACTCTATTTGCAAGAATGCTATTCACTACAAATGGAAAAAATTATTAATTAATAATTAACTTACGTTCAAAACTGTAGGATGAAGACGACAGACAAATTATGTGAACGCGTGATCGTCGTCCCGTCCGTATTTTTCTTTGCAGGTCAGGTGTGAGGTCACGTCACGTCACAGCTCTGGATGGCGGTTATAATATTTCCCTATTAACACTATTAGGTTGGGTTATAAATCGGTCAATCACGAAAATACTTTTTCATTTTCAGCAGATATTTTTTTACATCCTACTCTAGTCAAACCCAATTACGTTCTGGAGAAGTCTGCGCTGCTGTGCTTGTAGATATTTTCCATCAACACGAGGAATTGCGTTCTATAGACGAAGGGAACGAAAAGTGTATACGTATTTTTACTCTCAATGTTATGTGGCGGACGGCGGCCCTTTGACAATGGTCCTATTACTATAGTAGTAGCAGGGATAAATTATGATTTGCGGACGCCCCACATATGCATACTACGTGAACTGAACTACGTTTTAATTTCTACGCTTGAATACCTGGATCCTTCGCAAGAAAGACTTCGAAGTTAGAAAATAGAGAAAAAAAATCTTATTGTTGCAGGATAAAATTGGACTAATTAAATTTACATGTAAATGATTATAGAACGAATGAAAAATATGGGATGATGCCATTTTAGTTGAGTCTAGGGATTGTGTCTGAAAATTTAATGTGAAGAAAAGAGCATTGCATGCATTTATATATATTCATTGTTAATTAACTTGAGTTTTATTAAGAATAGGAGAGAAGAGACAAAGTGTGGGAAAGATGCAGTGTCAGCGAAATTATGTAGTAGAAACAAAGTGTACATTTTATGGTTTGATTTATGACAGGACTGAGTTTTAGGCTCGGGACCTCTTTGACCTCTCACGGAATGGGAATCTCTTTGTTTTAATGTTACGTATGGATGTGTGTGTGATTTCACTTAAGAGAAGGAGAATAGTGATTAAGAGTTAGCACTTCTGAGTCTTACTGGAGAAATTCTATTACTACTAGACGATCGGCCAAATTGATAGAGTCTGATAAATAAAACACAACGTGAGTTGATTGAAAGACGAAAAGTCACGAATACGGATGTTTCTGTACTATTTTATTTGAACCGGCTTTGCAGGTTAATATTATGCTATTTTTATTTTATTTGCGTATGTTTCATACATGTAGGATTAAAAATAATTCGGATACGGGCCCTAATTCCTGGAACAACATGGAATAATACCATTCCTATTATTAATTTTGACAATTAGAGTTTATGACTAAGCTATTAAAGTAAAGTTAATTTAATTTTACACGTTACATTTTCACGATTACACAAATAAGAGGGACGTTCACACTCATTGCTCCTGTACTAGACAAAATGAGTCTAAAGAATTTCAATACCTTGGTTACATTTACTTTTCAAAAAAATGCACACAATTTGATCAACTTTTGAGCTTTTTCCTTAATTTTCGCAACCCCACCTTTATCATCTGATCTCATATCAGAATACTTGATCGCAATCTTGGAAATCATTTGTAATAGCTTCACATTATTCAACATTGTCTCACACTCAATATTCTTCAATATAATGAATCCAAGTTTGATAATTTCTTTTGCAACAATTCTAGTATTAGTTTCGTATTGTCTAAAATGTTCTTCATACTCTTCTAAAAACTGAGAAAGTTCACAAAATAATTCCAATTCAATGTGACACATAACAATGTGGGAAGAAAGATTTTTCAATTGGACCCAACCATAGCAATTCCTAAGCGGAGTGCGCCCATAAAAATTAATCTGGGGGACGCGCCCAAGCTTCAAGTTTATTTTTTTTCGCACACAACAGAACAGTAAATATTTTGACGCCATCATGGAGTCTTTGAGTAAAGTCACTTTTAAATCACCATTTAGACTTTGAGTACTAGTTGCGGCAGTAAAAATAGTTTGCTGAATTTCTACGAAGCATGTCCCAACGTCTTGAATATACTCACGGAGGTTTTGAGTGTCCATATCTCGACTCTGCAAACCTTCTTCCATTCTTGCACGAATCCCTTGATAAGTGTTTACGATTTGGTCAAATTTTTCTAACTTACATAAGCAGTTGAACAAATGCACAAAAAAGTCTGGGAAAATTTTACATAAAAGCATACCGGGAATCCCGGGATAGCGGTCAGCGGGGATATTCAATGATTTTTGAAATAATTCGTACTCGCACTCTAAAATCATTAACAATTCTTCCATTAAAACATTGTTTTGATCAATATAGGTTTCCAAGGAACACAGTTTGTAAACAGTTTGTACTAATGACAGAATATAATAAGAATATATTGGGCGGAATATAAAGTGCACTTCTGACTGTTCTTGACTCATTAGAATTGACATTCGTATGACTCGTAATAACTCTATGACTCTGTCGCTAGTTACATTCAATAGCTCTAAGCATTTGACAGTCAGACGAAACCAGTCGAGCCCCCGTGACCCGAATCCACTCTTATTAATAAATATTTTACAAATATTGTATGAAAATTCGAGCGATTCTTCAATAATTTCTTTTGAAAAACGATCCCTGGTTGCAAATGCTAAGATGCCATTTTGAAGGGATTCAAGTTTCAAGGCAGAGACAGGGTCCTGGCTTTTCTTCTGATAATTTTCAAATCCTACACGATATTGTCGGAATTCCTGTAAAATATCCTCAGGTGTCTTTCTATATTTACGGCAATTAAATTCCAGCTCAAAAATTCTCAGCTGAATTGTTTGGTCGTCCACCTCACCGAATACTTCACTGAACTTATCACCGGTTGTTCTTCTTACTTGATATGTATATTCCAATTGTTCGGTTTGAATCCAATAACTGTTGTAACAAATTTTGAATCCTTCGGATTTGAATTCACTGATCAATTCCGGGTAATATAACGCCTTGAACCAAACTGTGTACCAGTGCTGAGGAACGGACCTAATTTGTCCGTTTGTTGACCGTTTGAGCGCGAGCTTGAGCATGTTGAGACAATCTCTTAATATTTCTTTTTCATACTCTGCACTCCTTCCACGAATCACTTCCATTAGTAATGGACTGTGAATGCATATCTTCTCAGGGGCAGTGCTTGACACTGTTTGAATTAAATTGTAATCATTCAATAATACTTTGTGTTGTTCACTGATTACATTTGATACTGGTAGAATTTGACTCTCAAAAGCCACAAGGACTCTCATCAATCGAATAGCGCCCATCCCACGTGTCTCTGATTTTGGAATGATCATCACAGCTAAATTCCATAGTAGTTTTGCCATACATCGTAATTCCTCCGCATTTGTGTGTGAGGGATTGTAATTTTCAAATTCATCTCTATAACGAGCCAGAAGTACTTTCAGGAGAGAGGCATCCAAGCGAA
>JAQIXO010000577.1:0-18091 GCA_034700305.1 Protaphorura armata
AAGGTTTCGTATATCTGAGCCGGAGTCAATGTGCCATGCAAGAGTGTAGTTTAGTTCTTGTAGTGTGTCTTCCAGCTATGCATTTAACTTTTAGTTTCATTATTTAGTTAATTTACATGATGATGTAATCTGAAGAAAAGATACGGGTAAAATGTTGTGAGCGTGAGCACGGTATAGACAAACAGTGCGCAGTGGTGACATAAAAATAATGTGTTATTTAATATTTAGAGTTAAGTTTATGACTTGAGTCTTGAGTGTCTGAGTTCTTACTCGGGAACTTTTGACCTGCCGTCCCATGATTTTGTAAAAATCCGTTTCGTTGCACGTGCACACTAGACACTACGTGCATATGTGCATGGTACAATTTTTATTCAATTTTTATTTTTTGTATTGCAGGGACTCATTTTGACCGGCGCCATCCTGGTCATCTTTGGCTCAGCGTGGGACTGGTGGACAAGGAAAACAAAATACACATCGACAGACGGCCATGGACTCATTTCTACAATTTAAGAAACATGCCAAAGAGAAGGCGGACAAACTTCGAGCTTTGATAGAGCAACAAGAAATCAGACGACGTATAGTAAGTATAAGAAACTTCAAGTTCATAAGTTTCAAAGATGTGTGAGACTAGTACACATCTGAACTACTGTCCACGCCAATTAACCGCTCTAATGAAATCGTACATATCACGAGACATTCACCGCTCGCGTGTCGCGCTTACCATTCATTGCCAGTACCACCGAATTGGAGCACGTTTGATAGTGTGGCTCTCAAGAGGATTAGATTTAACGTCGGATCATTGGAATCAATGTGAATTTTTCACCGAGTTTACAGCGATTATAGTAACCTTGTGCGAGAAGAAATCAGCCAGGAAAACTTCGGTTCTTATTATATTTTGTATGCGCTTTGCTTTGAAGTTTAAGTTTAAGCGTCGAATAAGTTACGTACATACGCGTCATTTGTGTTCACTATAATCCGAGGAATTTTTATTACCGGATCTATCACCACGGTAAATAAATTCTGTTCAAACGTTACGAACCACCTCATAAAGTTGTATCGTTGGAAAGCACGCAGTACAAGCCTTTTGAAAACAAATGTTGAGACGCGTGCCTGTGCTGTGTGCAATTTCTTGATCTTGAGTACTTCTTGTCAGTACTATCCTCCATTCTCATGTGCAGAATGAATGAGCCATGAAAAATTACATGAAACAGATATTTTGTGTGTACAACGGACTAATGAAATTACCAGTGATTTGGTAATTATTTGATTACAGTGCACTGTATTAGGCTTCAGGCACTGATACGCTGTTTTCGTGTATTTTCGATTCCACAGTGCCCGTTGAACCCGTAGTACCTCATGTTGAGTGATTCATTTTACTACAACATGAACGGGTTTTCACTACAGAAAATTATTTGATTTCATTTCGTCCAGTGTCCAGTCTACCGTTGTCACTCCAGATTCCTGTGATTAATTCACCTGTGATCAATTCAATGTTCTTGATAGGATTAGGACTTAGGTAGGTTCGGGATACTGGGCACTCCAAGGTAATAACTCCAGACACTGCTTCGATCCCCTGCAAATAATCAAAAACCAATCACGTATATACGGATTACGTATTAATCGGATCTGGCTTCGTATTCAAAGTTGTCCAATCCGGCGTCGAGAATCGTTTTAAATGGAGTTCCACAGATTTGTGTGGACGACGTTTCTCAAAGTACATGTTTTTCAAGAGCTCGCATATTATCATAAAGAAAAATAATTGGCATAAACTGCACTTAATTGTGTATTATCTTCGACAGGTGGTCCTGTCAAAAAGCAAATACACAAAAATATTTCTAATCCGACTCATTTGAGATTTGAATTTCTTACATCGATCAGTCGACATCTCAAAGAATCCAGTAGGAGTCAGATTCTTTGAATCCGGGAAAAACAGATTTCGAAAGTCGAAGCCGGATTCGCGTGAAGCACTATTATCGACGGACTAAGCTACAAGATAACGGCATGGCGGACCACATTAGGGCGAAGATTTGTTCATTCCTCCTATTCGACGGGAAAACGCAGACGTTTTCCAAATGTCGAAGAGTTCGGCTCGGCCCGACTATCTTTTATACACATCGTACACCGGGACAAATACAGTCGGAAATCGATTACTGTGTTAGTTACCAATCGGCATGTAGAAGAAATGTTCCACCCAATCATGATTTTTGTAGTCTGTTTAAGTCACAATGTTGAGAGAGAGAGAGAGATTCTAACTACAAGCTAACATTTCATGATCTTAAAATGGTGTTACCTTTGAATTAAAAATCTCTGATTACATACATACGTACAATAGAACTCACCTAATTGTTTTCAAATCACAGCCTCAAATGCCATATCTCGTGTGAAGATTCCAAGATATATACCGTGAATATTTTGAATGGCCATTGCAATTACCGAACACAACTCTTCCCTCTTAAGAACTATGTTTTCCACTCGTTTAGGATATTCATCATTTATGATCTGGTTAATTTTCGAAAGCATGAAAGTATAATAAATCATACTTTTGTAGTACATATTCACCGTATTCACTGAATAGGAATGTTGAGACCGTCCGGCGACGTTCAAGGTACACAGGGACTCGAACCAGAGTGTTCGAGTAAAATATTTATTTTGATTTCCCAGTCCAAAGGGAAAGGCTTGAATGGCCTC
Organism: Protaphorura armata; assembly: GCA_034700305.1. Lineage (NCBI taxonomy): Eukaryota > Metazoa > Arthropoda > Collembola > Poduromorpha > Onychiuridae > Protaphorura > Protaphorura armata. The sequence goes on from JAQIXO010000577.1 coordinate 2,689, forward strand.
TTTCAGTGAAGCATAATAAATCGATTTATCTTAAAATGCGGTTACCTCTGAATTAAAAATTCGATCAATCGAAAACTAGTTACTAAACTATGATTACTTCAAAACGGGGAAATTCTTTTTGAAATCAGTGAACCTCAGACGGCTACTACGGTTTGAGATTTGCAAATCCAGGGATTACAAATGTGGGAATTCAATGTTCAGTTCCTCATAAACCTCAATATGCCCGTCAACACAAAGTGACGTCAGAGTGGGATTGAACAGTTGAAATGCTTGAAAGCACAGGGAATCACGATTTTTATATCGGGCAGAGGAACTGAAGGAAGCTTTGGGCTCGTAGACGGACTTTGTTCCCGAGAACTATGCATCCTGATATAATTAACTTCCCTGTGTAGCCCTCGTATCTGCCGAACTTTTTTCAGCGTCTAATTTCCGTTTCCTGAAAAAGTTAGGATTTTCAGGGGAATATTTTATTTCTTCTATGTCTTGCTCTTGTGAATGTTGCCCTGAACCTGTTTGTGATTCCCCGTGTATCACCTTGAATCGACGGTGATTTATATGACTTGGCGTTTCAGAATTGGAGTGAAGAAGTGTTTCAGAAATTCTTGGAGTAAGTGGGACTGGAAGAATCCTGTGAGGTTTTCTGGATCTATATTGATCCTTAGGACTTGTACTTCCTTCGCATTCCGTTTTATACCGGGCATATTCCGGACTCCCGCGGCATTGAAAAGAACTTTGTCACCCTGGGTGTCTCTGTTCCTCTCACAGCACTGAAATGAAAGGTAAGATCCAAGGCACCTAGACAACCTCCCTGCTCCCCTCTACCAGAGAGGGAGGAGAAGTCTAAAATACTTTGGAAAGACCGATGATCAGCATAAGCTGCATCACATCACATACATACATACATGAAAGTATAATTGTAGTACATATAGATGTCTAATTATTATTAATAAACTACTCGACTGAAACTAAAGAAATTTGTGGAATGAGGAAGTACAATTTTGAAATATTTAAGGGCTTACCTCTCGGGCCACACGTCAAGTCACAACGTCGTCAACAACGTTGCCAGGGGGTGGATTATTAAAACTTCCACGAAACTTTGCGACGAACATTGTGTGATGCGCTTGGTGAAAACAATGTACGTCAATCTAGCAGCAGCCCGCCCAGCTTCAAGGTAAAGCTCCTCAATACACGTTAAAGAGAAAAGAAATATTAATTTCACGTCAGTCACAGGGTCGGCGTTGTAAACGTGTTTTGCACGATAAAGTACTGTCAATGTGGAACCCTAGAATTCTTACAGAATCTTTTGATGCAATCTAACAGCTATTTTTTTAAAGGCATGCGAGAGTGGATTTATTTCATAGCACAGAAAAATACAAGAGAGCGAGATTCAGAGTTACAGAGAGAATGGTGTGTGTGAGTGTCCAGGAAACATCCAACATCCATCGGGTGGTGTCAGGATTTCTAGCGTCGACGACTTCTTGCGTGACGAAACTGCGACCCAGTACGAGGGATCACTGTCTGCTGTCTCATTTGGTGGTCAAATCGGCCCGTCTCTGTTCCCTACTCCACATCCTCGTCCGTGGGCGTGATGTCTCTACTCGTGCTCCTGCTAGATTGATGTGCACTGTTGTACTGTGTGTGAATACGACATATTCAACATCCATCCGGTGGTGTCAGGATTTCTGTCGTCGACTTATTGTGTGACGAAACGGCGACCTAGTACGAGGGGTCAGTGAGTGCTGTCTCATCTGCCCGTCTGCCTTGGCCACTTCACATCCTCGTCCGTGGTGGTGATGTCTCTACTCCTGCTCCTGCTAGATTCTCTAGAAGGTCGCCTTCTTGGTGTGCATTTTTGTACTGTGTGTGAGTGTCCACGAATTAACCAACATCCATCCGGTGGTGTCAGGATTTCTAATGTCGACGACTTCTTGTGTGACGATACTACGACCTAGTACGAGGGGTCAATGTCTGGTGTCTCATCTGGTGGTCAATTCGTACCGACGAACCTGAGATTTGTTTTAAAAAATAAACATTAGTCCTGAAGTAATAAATGTTACTTCTGCTCCTCTCAAATACGATTAATGAAACAAAACTTTCTTATTAATTTAGATATCTATGTCGACTTTAACATAAATTTTTATAACTAACTAAGCCAAAATTACAACACACAAGTATGCGTCGTTTCACGAACACCCTGTATAACATAGGTAATTAAGCAAATACTCCAAATCGTTGAAGCATAAAATTTCATCGCCACTTGATTAAATTTTGCACAATACAATCTTTAAGATAAATATTGTGTAATTGAGATTCGCCAATCTTGTGGAATTAAGGATATTTTTTTATTTATTAAAATTCACTCGAACGTTCCGGGAATTTATTTAAAACTGGCTCACTCACTCCGACGAACTGTGATTTGAACTAAAGCTTTTTGGCACGACCTTTATGTTGTCAATTGTATTGTTATTTTCTGGTTTGTCACACTCATGTTTGGTCGTGATTTTACATTATAAAGGAGATAGACGTACTAGTAAACTTGAAATACGCCACATATGTAAAAAGATTGGCTCTTCCGTCGATATTGCCAGCTTCGTTTAGAGCTTCTGAAGTTAAAAGTTTATGATTATTCACCCTGTAATTGCAAACAGTAATTAAGTTGTCCACCAGAGGTTCCATTCGTAGTCTCAACTACTCCAAAACTCTCACCTCCATCAATCAGGCTCTACTATAATTCATTTCGGGGGTGCCCACCCATCGGAAATATTGCACTGATATTTTACTATAATTATTGTTTTGCAAAATGCGCAAAATCTCAGCCATGTGTTATGAAATTTTTTTCACAAACCAATTCCGAAAAAAACTGAAATCATATTTAATCTAGATCGTCTGGTCAACGATAACTAAAAGTTAGAATGTCCGAATTTTAAACTACAATAATATAATTAAATAATATAATATATATTAGGTAGTGATTACATTTGTTGAAACTACCTTCTGGGCTTTTGTCCATGAACGTCACGACGTCCACCAGGATCAGCCAAGTGAACATGACGAGGCCGATCATATCCACTGCCACCACATTCCAGTGCATTTTGATACCTGAATCAGAATGTTAAAAATTAGTTAAAACTATACAATATAGATTGAAGTTTCAATGGAGTGGTCGAATGACATTTTACATTATATTATTTCTATACAATATATATAAGAGAAAAACCCCACTGTCTGCTTACGGCATGCCGAAAGTGTGTAGAAATCGAATCCTCACCTCATGTGAAATCATCCAGTGAAAGTCATTTTTGTTCATTCACTGCTTCATCGACTAGAAAAACCCCCCAAATAACATCTTTGTATATTTGTACATAGATGAAGGTCAACCTTGTGACACTGCCACTGGAAGTCCGAGACTTCATTTCATTTAATGATCTACGTCAATAACGTCGTGGTTACGATGTTTCTTATTGGATGGAACGAATAGAATAATTTATGACGAGTCGTTTGAAGGAAAATTTTCTGTTTGGAAACCTTGCATATTGTGTCACTTGTAACAAGCCATAGGTCGTAATCGATAGGCAAGATTGTATATGGTCTGCAAAAACAGATTATAGGAGTCTCTTCCAACCTATTTTTTGCTTTTCGTGTTTACAATCAAAGGCAAAAATAATTAACGAATTTTGAATCGAAAATCTCTCACCAAGATAAACCGAACTTGACAGCTTATATTCAAATCGACTGGCCCAGTTCAGAGTCACGTCCGATAGAATCCGACGATTTCGATTCATACATAATTGTCCTTTTCTCTAACTCTGTGTCCAACTCCATTATTGACGTACTTGGAGGGAGTCATGTCATTGCACTCACACAATTTAGTGACCTTGTTGCACTTCCTGTTAACGTGGCCCCCGCATGTGCCATTTTGAATCTGGCGTCGTCCTCTAAAAACAGGATGGTTCCGTTTCCGTACCACAGCTGGAATGCTTCGTTCCACGGGACAAATGCTTTAAAAAAATGCAGGATCACCGAAGTTTCGAGCACAATCATTGGTTTAGCGTGGAAAGGCCGGGTGAAACACTAGGACAGCGGCCAACTCAAACCTACCAGTTCAGCCGGAATCGAATCAGTACCTTCCGAGCTAAATTTTTTTAATTAATGTTTATAATTTAATTTCTGATTTGTAGTATTTGTGAACCATGCGCAGGTGTTTGTGTGTAGTTGACGTCGTCCTATTCTATAGTAATGTGTGGTAAGACGGCCGGGTTCCGCGTACTCGGCGGCGTATATTATGTAATTGAACAATTTACCTACTTAGGAATTCTTCCTTCAAACTCATTCGTCACTTGCAGAGATGCTCGAATACTAGTCATTCTCAACGATAAGTACAAATATCTAAAATCTTATAGTTTTGATTTGATGTTGAATTTTGATTTCTAGTTGATATGAAATGGTAAGTGTACGGGTCTCCCTAGACACAACGAATATAAATATATAATTGGGACTTGGCTCAAATCAGTTAAAAAATATGCGAAGAAATTGCACGGACATGATTTTATTCAAGTTCATTAAATTAGTCAAGTGACACTGTATATGCATCTATTATTTCAAACGTAGACATACATACAAGAAGTTACATTTCATAGCGAGTGGATGTTTATTTAAATTATACAATAATAGTGACAACGTTGTTTTTTTTTAATTAAAGGTATATTCATGTTAAATCTTAATCATTTTTTTCCGGATCAGTCGTTTGTTTTTTATGCACTTTCTTATGTCTCTTACGACCTTTTTTGCTGTGGTAAGTTAAGAGACAACCTTTCACGTCGCATGGAAATCTCTTACTTCCGTCACCATTTTCATCAGAGGTTGTTAGTAATCTCGCATGTGATAGGATATGTGGTTTGAGACCCCGTAGAAAATTATGCGCCGGTGGTGGTTGTGTTATTATTGCCGGATTATTCTGTGTATTAGGTTTTTCGACTGAGCGGCCACCATCTAGGCAAAGTGTTTCAGTTGGAATGCTGGTGGTATTAGCTACCCCATAAGGTAATTCCTTTAGCATGATCAAAGCATTGTGGTCGGATTGGGTATGTACTTCTTTGGGACATGAGTTTTCGGTTGATTGCCCCACAAATCGAGATCACTCACCCAAGCATGAAACCAACTCAGAAGTACAAGGTGAATTTGTCTTGTCGGTTGGTTTGACCAAAGATGACTCCTCTGGTGTAGATACGGTGGAACACGAATCAGAAGAAATAGTTAAGTCTATCTCAGGTGGGGGTACATCTTCAGAGTGTGAAATCAGGTCAGAGGATTTCAAAAATTCTCTCTGATCAGGAATAAGTTTTGGTCTGACCAAATTCATTCCGTAGACTTTTGTAGACGTAATATGGTGATGTGCAGAGTTTGAGGCTGATGGATTGGTCGAATTGTTGGCCGATGGAAATATATTTGTAAAATTTATTTCAACTGGGAGTAGGTTGGTCGAAGACGAAACTTCGTCAGAAGATTTCTCTGAATTTACTACCGATGATCGCGGTTTCACGACCGAAGCCAAAGAAGTTTTTTGGAAGATGCATTTGGTTTCCGTTGGACGTCTTGGTGGTTTCGCCAAAGTCATATAATCTTCTTGGAATTCTATTTCCGGTGATGGTGGTTTCAACGAATTCGATGGAGATTCTTCGGAATTCACTTCATTTGTCTTTGTTTGAGTATCCACCGAAGTTGAAAAAGATTCGTTGGAATTTCTTCCCGCTGATGGTGGTAGAACCGAAGTCGAATGAGATTCTTCGGAATTCATTTCATTTGTCTGTGGTTGAGTATCCACCGAAGTTGAAAAATATTTCTGAGAATCTGTTCTCGGTGATAGTGGATTCACCGAAGTCGTAGACCCCTTGTGCACTTCGTGCCGTTTTAATTCTGTCGAAGAAATCTTGGAGATTTTGGTAGTCTGAATTTTCGTCGGCAATGGTGCGGCCAAAGGCTTTGACGAGTCACGTGATTTTGACTTGGATCTTTCTGACGTCGATGATGATGAGACAGGAATTTTTGTGGACTTGAGCTTTTCGTTTGATGAGATCGAAGCTGAAGGCTTCCTGTTCGTATTTACAGAATCCATGGATTTTGCCGAGGTCTTCTCGGGTGACAGTGGCTTCACTATGACTTTGCAGATAGATTTTTTAAGCTTTGAGTCCAATAATTGTTGTTGGGTCGAAGACAATGTTGTACCAGAGATTGCACTGGATTTCAATTTCTGTGTCTCTGGTAGTATTTTGTTGGATAATACCGAAATTGACACTTTAGATGAAATTTTGCATGATGGGGATATATCAATTTGGGAAGTGGCCAATCGGATATAATCTTCGGTGGTGATATTTTGTTCGAATTAGATACCGAACTTGAGCTGGTTGAGTTAGAAATTTCCTAGCTGATTCTGACTTTTTCTGTGATGATTTCTCTGGTGTTGTACGCTTCACTGAAATCACTGAAGATGAATTTGATTCGGTCTTTTTCTTGGGTTGCGGTTGAGGAGACTTGTATGATTCAGCCTTGGCTGTTTGCAACTTCTCCGCATATTTTTTGTGTTTTGTCTCAGGTGGACGTGAATTACTCTGAGATGAATTCGAGTCACATATTTTGGCGAGTTTGACCATTATTGGTGATGGTTCTGACAAAGAGCCAAACTCGGAGGTTTTTCTCTTAGTTGCAGGTAACTTGTCTGATAGTGCATCTGAGGTAGAGAATTTTCTCTTTCAGGATGCGGATGATTTCGACGCGCGTTTCTGGTGTCCAAAGTCATCTTCTTCTACGCTAGCTAAAGATTGTAGGATATTTGACTTCATCAAACAAGAAATCAATACAAGATTCTACTAGTTATAAATGAATAGATGTAATTTTCCAACTACGCCTGAATATAAAACATAAGGCAATACATAAAACTCATTAAATTGATACCAAATACAGCGCACATACATGATGTTCATGTTTAAATAATTATTTGTTATCGGGGTTTATTTTTAGTTTCTTTTATTTTGATTTAGACGGAAGGTTATAGGAAAGACGTGTACATTTTCTGACTACGCGTCCTATCGTTTCGGTTCTTGAAACCCGTTATATTATAGAATTCATCAGCCATCTCATGCATAAATGTCATTCTTATGTAGGAAGTACACTTGGGCACGTGGACAGACACGTTTGATTTACATATTGGGATAATTTGCTAAGAATTTACAGATTTATTGAAGTCTCCAATCAGAAAGGCCGTACCAGATTAGAGAAATATCGAACGACCATTAGTAAAAGGTTAGTTAAGATGAGTGTGGATTGTTGTATCTCGTCTCAGTTGCTCCATTTTCTGGATCAACCTATCAATCTTTGGATTGAATGATCTTTACGTCTCACGTAGTTTCCAGAGTTTTAGTCTTTTGTTTCGGTGTCTTTTAAAATCCTCAACTCCCTGGTTCGCATTATCAAGCTTTCGAATTAGAGAGCATTCCAACTCTCTGATCTAGTTTTGTAGTTCCTCAACGGAACGACGGACCTAGTGCGTCTATTCACCATTTCTCTGGTGCATTTTCTATAGCCTTAACGAAAATTCATTTAAATTCAGTCATACATGTACTACTTATGTATGTACGTATATATAATTTTATGAACAATGTGTGTACACGCATGACGAAAATCGATACTCCGAAATACCTCATTCCAACTTTTTGCACCCAAACGGTTCAAGAGATTTTTCACAAATGTTCACAACTTTGGTTCACAAGTTCACAACGAAAGACATAAGATTTGAACGGCCCTTCAAGTATATTCTATTATATTATATTTTAACGATGCAATTATATATATGCCTTGCCTTGTTGAGGGACTGTCCTTTACTGCACAGGAAGTCTATTTTCACCTGGTTAAGTTGAACGGCTATATATGGGTTATAAATGTACGTAGCTTGTAGTTCGACCCCCAACCCAGTGATGAAGTGCCCGGCTGGACAAAGGACTGTATAGGGTAAACACGCTTTGTAATCCCTCTCATTTAGGAAATAACAGCAACCGTCGGGGTTGTCTTGTGCAAACGTGGGCCATTTCAGATGGGCTGTTTGATCTATGGAAGTGTACCATTCCTCATTCTGATCGCCATCCCAGCCATCCAGCGCATAATCTTCGACGGGTTGATTGACGTGTGTAAACAGACCACTCGATTACGTCTTATCCCCTTTTAAAAAACTAGACCAACGAGCAATCGGACGTGACGGCTGGGAACCCCACTAGATGTTACACAATGGGTTATCCCATTGCTTAGCGTCTAGTGTGCCACCCCCACCCCCGTTCACATGTGTGCAAACTTACCACATTCGTCGCGTTGTAATACATTGTTTTTTGCGCCACGTCACAGCAACCGAACTTAATGTTGATGATTTTGAATTGATCTGTGTGAGGCATACAAATGAACAAACAATGATTGTGATTAGAAATCCGGCTCTAAGAGAAATTTTAGAAACGTCATAATGAATTGCTCTTCTTTGACTATTCTAATTTATTTCAACCATGGATTATTGCGAGGAACTTACAATTGAATTTACTGTGGAGATTACATTGTAACTTGTTTACCACTTTTCAATCTAGAGGATTATATGTTTGTATTTGTGTCCGCATTTGCTGTAGTGTCCATTGTTTGAGGTCATTATTATCCCCTTCTGGTTACCTATTCCCTTCAGGACGATTGTTTCACGTGGATATACATATGCGTTTTGGGTAGTCCTATACGATAGTACTTGATAGTCGTTCGGAAATACAGTTTTTTCTACCCTTAACGTAAATTGTCAATCTGAGTAGTGAAAACAAAGCGTTAGCCAACAACCACATCCAAGAGTGTACTTTGAGTTATGCGCATAAGTGTGGTTTTCAAAGGCGTAAAATGAATCTGAGGCAACGCAGCAAGTGCTTCTAACATGTAAAAGGGACTGACTTGGTTTCATTCAAAGTCTAAACTCATTTCCCCCACGCACCCAGTCACCCATGATCCTAGACGAAAAATTATATACAGGGCGACTCAAATAAAATGTTCTGGTTCGTCATATCACGAAGTTTTCACGACGGGTTCACTAGTAATGCAATAATTTAGAAAGATAATTCCATTTGTAATGATGTGCGTGCGTAGTCCCTTACTGTGAAATTTGTAAGCCTGGGAAAAATGGAAGTCTTGGGGTTGGTAATCTAATTATATTCGCAACAATGAAGCCTAGTATGAAGTACGGAATTCGATTAGTGAAGAATTCTCTCCCTTTTAAAAATTTGTGCTCTGCAGTTTTCATTTACTGGGACTGTTACAGTTTTGCGTATGGTTAATTATTTATTAATTCTTCTTTGCGAAAACCGCACATGAACTAGTTTGAAAATCATTTAGGTTCAATAATAGGTGATATGTTTTATCACGGGAACTTAATTAGCAGAACTGCTAATTAAATATTCTTCGACTGACTTGTACGCGCGCGGTGAATGTCATGTCCTTAGAGTCATGGCATAAACACCATTGTTGGTTTTCAACAATTCCAGAATTGTTATGGGATTATGAAAATGGTCTGAGTCGGTGCTTCACTGGAATTCTTGAAAATCAACACTGGTTGTTACGCCATGCCTCAAAAAAAAATTTTCGAAATTGGAGAAAATACTCCCATAATGTTATTTTGAAAAAAAAATTGGACACAAAAAAGTACAAATCTGAGGCCAAATCGGTTGAACCGTTTGAAAGATATATAATTAATTTCAAAGGGGAGTGAGACATATTTCTGAATCACCCTGTATAATTTTTGTAAACTAATTTTATTTAATTTAAGTGGGTTTGTCGTCTAATTTAGTTTTTATTATTACTATTATAATTACATATTACAATTTTTGAATTTGTTGTTTGATAAAATTTGATTGAGTGTTTCAGAATGAAATATAAATAATAAATTCTCATGAACCAACACGTACATACATCATCGTGAAGTCTAAGTTTGAATAATTTATTTATTTTGTGTACAAACATTTGAAATGTCAATTAATTTTACAGTTGAATTATTTGTATAAATGCATTCCATTCCACTGCACCGCCGACGTCTTCCATTGGATTCACGATTACTCAATATCCGCAATATTAATGCTCATAATTAGCAGTTAAATTAATTTAATTTTTCATGAATAAATTCCCCATAACTACGAAGTTGTCGTCCTGGACTGCCTACGCCATGTGAGACGTGATTGTTCTGGAGCCAGAGCCAATGGTTCTTGTGAAGATGGACGTTCTTTATTTTTCACTTGTGTGATTCCCTCAGCCGATACACCTGTTGCTTTGCTGTGTGTTTGACTGGGTAAATGAGTTGATTCGGTTCCTCCACCCCATGTAAACAATTCAGTTGTCTTTGGATTGTAGGAAATCATGATAGTCTCTGAGAATGGGTTTGTGAATGGGAGTTCCACTTTTATCAGATTGTGTTTGTATAAATCTAGGGCTATTCTAAAAACACACAAATTAGAATACAAAAAATATTGAATCTCAATTTCAAACTCTCAGCGCAAATTTTTTTTCCAAATCCGCATTTATATATTTTTGTACCGAATTTTAGTCGTTCTGTCCGTGACGGAGTCAACGGCGTAGAGAACTCCAAAAATAATGAACATATCTCCTGCATGTCTATGACCGATTGTAATATTCCATCCAAATGTGATATTCTTGGCTTCATTCTCAATTCAATCTCAAATAGAATTAAAATAAATCTAGGTAAATTTTATGATAATTTTTTTGGATAGAGTGGGTACCCCTAGTAGTAGTCTCTGTGAAAGTTTTTAGTATTCAATTGTTTAAATACAAATTCTGTTCTCACAAGAAGTGAAAGCAAAGTGAAAGGCGTTAATAAAGAATGTTGGTGAAAGTGAAGCTGCGAGGCTGTGACCCGACGCTTGATGATCAAGAATCTAGATCTGTTCCTTTTCCTATATGAAATAAATCAGCATTAATTAAATGTGTAAGTTTTGATGGACAGAAAAAATATGGATTTTCAGTTAATAACCAACCGTGGATATTTTAACCATGCGGAAACTTGGTTGAAAATTCAATTGCCAGACTTCAACTGTACAACATGCATGGCTTTTGTGTGAATAGAATTACCTAAAAAAAAATTTGCACAGAATGAGTTCAATGTTATGTATTATCATTAGATACAAATTTTTTGCACTTCAAATGCTTGCAATGCAATGGACCTTGCTCATGCATCCATAATCCATGCATGTATGTATGTACTGTATTGTACGCACACAAACCAAACATTTTTTTGTTCTCTTGATGAACGAACACCAATTGAGTGAACCTTTTCGAGTTGTACAGAGTCCGGATAGTATTCTTCGTAGAAAGGAATATTCCTTTTCATTTTTAACACTACATGCATAGCAAATATGAGTTTTCGAGGATGCTCAACTTGATTTAACATTACCTGCACGGGAGCTTAAAATGAAAAACGTGAAGTTGGAACACAAAGTGGCAATTCACACTAAACTTTAATACTGTGGCAAGGTTTAGGTTTATGATTATTTCCTACTATATTTTTGTTCTCGAACACTCTATCTACTACTAGTTTTACTGGGTACCCATCCTACCTTAACGAATCAGGTGAGTAATAATGTCACAAAGCAGTTAATGATGACATCATTGTAACAAACCAAGAGAGTATTATAATTTACTTCTGTGAATGATCCAATACTCAACACGATGGGTTTGAGTGACTTGGCAAATACAACCCTTAATTTTTTGACCCTTCGATTCTTGTTCGATTCTGTTCCAGCAAGAAGTGTTCTAATGTACGTGTTTGAATGTGCTTGATTATTTCCGATGACTGTGAATAATTTTGACATCAAGATCAAGCCAATATCATGGAATGTAAAGGTCGCGAGTAATGGGGAAATCCAAATCACTGTGATGTCCAATGACAGACTACAAGGTTATGATCAAAGTAATCACAGTCACGTACGATATGATTGCAAATCTTGTCCATCCAAAATCCTTCAAAATGGCGTCCAAGATTTGGTAAGTAAAATATTTGAATTTCCCGCCCTGAGTTCACTGGACTGTAATAAAAGAGTAAATTAAAATATGATTCGATAATTAATTAGTCTCAATATTAATTAATTCCCTTATTTACTTGATGTGTTTGCCGACCCATAACGAAAATGCATTTCCATATGTGACGGCCAAGATTGCAATGCAATGGTCATGTCTGACAATAAATCGATTGTGATAAAGTGCATGGCCAAGAGAGCGTAGATGTAATCACACTCTGGAAGGATCATTTTTCCAATTGCAAAAGTATTCCAATCATAGTATTTCAAAATGATTAAGACGGACGGTCCAATCATTTTTGGGACGAAAAGAATTCCGAATTTGAGTAATTTGTTAAATTTTTATAATCAATCATTTGCATTATTCGTGGAAATCCACTATAATAAAAAATGATATTATTGAAGTCAGTCAAGGAGATCATTAATCTCAATTAAAATTAATTACCTTTTGATTGACCTTAGTTCTGAATGAACGTACATTTTCAAAATCTGATCAAAATGAAACCGTTCAACGAGATATGCAAAAAAAACAGTGCATAATCTGTATTTTAAGTTATGAATTTCTCGTGTTATAACACGACAACAACACATTAAGTCAAAACGGTTGTCAAGTCATGTGTAGTGAATTGCGAACTGAAATGATTTTTATGAGAGATTGAATGCATAGTCTTGGCATTTAGTCGTTATTTTATTTTAGATGTTGGTTTGACTGAAAATACAGATTACAGATGCGGTTGAACTGATGTGAGCGCGGTGTGAGAATCCAATGGCGCCTTGTTATCAATTCCCAAGACAAAGAGTGGTGACTTAAGTGTAATGTGATATTTATAGTTAAGTTTATGACTTGAATGTTTGCGTTTCTGTCTCGGTAGCTTTGACCTGTCTACTGTTGATAAACATGTGTTATCCTAAAGCATATACTTGGAGTGCAGTGGCATTGAATAAATAAAAAATTGTTTGGGCGCCTCCCAAGAAATGAGGAAACGTCGGCTCGGGACGATTTTTGCCATTTTTTTAGAAACCTCAGAGTTTCAGTTATGGTTAGGTTCAACAAAAAGGGAAAAAACTTTTCAAACAAAAAAAACTTTTTCCAAATCGCCCATGCGGGGTTCGAACTCGTGACGTCTGATTCTTAGGAGGAGTATTTGACTTTCACGCCATATGGGCTCGGGGAATGGTTGTCTACGGCAATGAATGATGGCAGAAGAGCGGTACGGGACGTTCCAAAAGTAATTTATTTTGGATTTCGCTTGAAACTGTGTAAAAATTCAAAATTCAATTTTTGCTAGTTGCATTCGTTGCTCCAGACGGGCTTCTGGCTAGTTTAAAGTTAAGGTCAAGATCAAACTCTTTCCTCCGTTCTTTCTTGGTCCGGTTCTTTAGCATTCAAATTAAATCATAAATCAAATACGGTTTTTGAATACAGTCGTGCCCGTGCGAGTTAAAACATGAAATGCTAATCACAAGTCATCTCAAGTCACTCAAAAAAACACAGATCCTCATAATTTTGTCTTTATTTTACGTGCTAGAAATTTAGATACTACGATGCAAGTCCAAGAATTTCCTCTTTAATTCTCTTAACGTTATAATCTCATTAGTAATTCAAGTCTAGGTTTTTAATGAAGAGTCATGTCCATTCCATACTACAAACGCGGATCCCATTGTCATCCCTTATATGGAGACAGATAGACACATACATACACATTATATATTGTTGTTTACTGATGTGAATGTGATGAGATGGACTCAACTTTTTAGATAGCCACGGGCCGGACGGCGGGCTAGCTTATTCGTTACACAATGAGCATTTGTGTCTTGTGTGCGTTGTCCATTGTTTTCCCACACTCTCCTCCCTATAATTCCAGTTCATCCAGCAGACACTAATGCAATGAAGGAAAACAGAATAAGTCATTGTATCATTATAATGAGTTTCCATGCAGTTATGATTATGCGTATGCACTGCACTGCAAGGGATGATTGTGTTTGTGTATTGTAGGTGCATGACTCTTTACTTCACTTTCACCGGGTGAGCTGTGCGCTGTCCAATAGTCCAATGGCCGTTAACGCTACTGCTACTGCAGTTTATTTCACTACTTACCAACACGTGCAGCATGAGAATTAAGAATGTAAAAGTTATGAAAGTCCTGCGTTATACAAAATTGAAACCGGTAAACTGGTTCGTTAAAATTCGTTCTTTCTTTCTCTGAGTGAGACAAATAATTAACACTTAAATTTAAATTTCTGCGTACGGAAACTGCACACTGAAAATTGTAAGCCCTTAAATTCTGCTCCCTCCGAGTTAGAATGTTAATGATATGAAAGAAAAACTAAAATCGTGATTTATCTCATTTTCATCACATTTTCTCTCATTCTGTCTAATTAATGTTGTAATCACCATGAGAATGTGAATATGCATTCATTATTCATGCAATCCATACGTTCTAGTCTGAAAGTGCAAGTGTCCCAAGATTTATAGATACGATTAGTCTAAATAAACAGTCGAGACTGGATAGAAAGCCCGTGGAATTGATTTGAGTGGTGAGTGGTAAATGAGAGTGGTGGCGTTGGAATGGACTGTGCTGGATAGAAGTAAAATACAAGGTTTCGTTGTTTGTTGTGCCAACCAGAGTTGCTAATGTATTAGAAGTTGTTCCATCTCTATAACATTTGGGGGCGATATCTGTCCAAAGTTAGGACCTCTTCAACATTAGGGGGCGATATATCTATAGAAGTGAAATGAATGGAAGCAAATGCTTCCACTTTAATTACTGGAAGTGGTCCCACTTCCTTAAATATTAGGGGGCGATATATCTTTCGAAGTGAAGTGAATGGAAGCAAGTGCTTCCACTTTAATTACTGGAAGTAGTCCCATCTCTTTAACATTAGGGGGCGATATATCATTCGAAGTGATATGTACGGAAGCAGGTGCTTCCGCTTTAATTACTGGAAGTGGTCCCATATCCTTAGCATTAGGGGGCGATATCTCTTTAACGTTATGTTTATGAAGTGAAGTGAATGGAAGCAATTGCTTCCACTTAATTACTGGAAGTGGTCCCATCTCTTTAACATTAGGGGGCGATATCTCTTTAACATTAGTATCTTAAGACGTATATAAAACAACACGCAGAAAATTATATTTGACTTTTTGCTCTCTTCTGCTGCAATAATGAAAAAATCAGTCTCCTGAGCTTCGTGTTCTATACAAACATATAGGACAGAAAGTGATTATTTGACCCAACCAAATGACTTTTTTCTTTTTGCCGGTTTGACGAAACACTACAATATTAAGTGCGTACGCTTCGTATTCTATTAGAACT
>JAQIXO010000578.1:0-18079 GCA_034700305.1 Protaphorura armata
TGTATACTGAGTCGAAAGGCTTCCATTATTGTAATGGCAGTGATTTTCATTGAATAAATGATTATTTTTCTCTCTAACTATCCTGGAGAATCAAATGGGAAAATATTATATTAAAAATTAAGAATTTATTAATAAATAATCCGATGAGAACAAGCGAGATGTCAGCAGAAAATTCCTGGAGGAGACGAGGGACACCAGATATGGAAGACAATAAAATAAATAACAAAATATTAAAAAATATACCAGCAACTTCAATGACAAATTAATTACATAAAAATTAGTTACATAATAATGTTTCGAACTAAAATTAGACATACCTAATAATGGCATCACATATTCTTGAGAATACGGTAGAGGCGTTGTCGAAATTCAATGTAGTGTCGGTCATTTAAGACAGAAGGACAGGTGTGCAAGGTCTGAGTCACTAGAGCCTCCAAACAAATGAGTGAGAAATCCGAACAAATGAGTGAGAAATCCGAACAAATGTAAGAAAGATCAGATTTATTAGTGGGAAATAGGGGTCCAGTAGTACTCGTGGTCCAGGGATTTTTGCTGTCATTGTTGCAAAGGTGATGGTCAAGCGCTAGGGCCAGAACTCGCATCTCGTCACTACGATCTTCGGTCAGAATTCAAGTTGATGCAAAAAATGCGTTTAGTTGATTTTTGACCGCACAGAATGAAGTGGGCGCCTGATGTTTCGAGACTGTCAAGTTCCATGGAAGGAAATGCGAAAAATTCGCAAAGACTATTCCTTGTGCCAATAATACCAGAACAACACCAGCAGATTGGACCTTAATGGATTAAATTGAGTTAAATCAAATATTTTAAGAGCATTAAGGAGAAGTCATATGACCCATACTGAACGATTCCAGTCCGCAAATTCTTTCCTTGCAGCATTGTCATCCCGAAAGAAAGGCGGGATTTGAGTGGCAGTACCGATCGTAGTACTACCATTGATTACAGAATTGTTGCATCGTGTTAAATGCGGTAAGATGCCCTTCCTAACTCTTCGTCTCATTTTTCCATTTTTAAAGAGAACTATGCAACGCATACCTAAAAAATAGGTATGCGTTGTGTCACCAGAGTGCTTCCATTACCTGTTGAGTTAAGCCTGAATTTTAGGTACAGCTATTTTTAGAAAATGAGTATGCAGAATAACCCAAGATTATTTACATATAATCAAATTCGTCTTACTCAATGGCGTGGACCGTATTAATTTTATGCTTATCGTAATTTCAGTTTTTCCGGTCTGGCCTGTGAATAAATGTATTGCTAGTACGATAATTTCTTCTCCAATGTATGTTTTTTGTACGTAACTCATTCGCACATTTATTTTTCAAATAAAAATACTACAAACTAACCAATTAATAATTTCATACATTAGGTGGAACTCGTAATCAACTACATTTGAATCTAGTTGAAGTTAAATAATTTAAACTTACATTCAATAATGATAGTCTCTTGTTTAACATTTATTATTGACATTTACATAAGGCCACATGTGGGTACTCCAACTATAAATGAAATTTCGCCAAACTGAAGGCCCAATAATTGTGTAATATTATTTCACCTCCATCATAACGTCAATTTCGAGAGTTGAGGGTATCAAATGTATATGACAAAATGTTTATTCATCTTCACTGGTGACGACTCTCACATCCTCTTCGCACGACTGTTTTCGGCTCTGTAAAATAATTATACGCTTTCTTAAAAAGGTCAGTGAATTCTGGAAATCTTTTAAACCTCATTGAGGCAGTGTACATCGCTAAGGCGGTGTACCCCAGTGAGGCAATTTCAATTCACTAAACATTTTTATAACGGAAAATATGATTAGAATTATTATATTTACTTTTACGCTTAGACCCCGTTTTACGAATAAGATGAGGATGCTTCGCTTCAATGTGCCTATCCATGTTTGTCTTTCTTTTACAAGTGTGCTTGCACTTGGGAAGTGAACATTTAAACTTATAACAATCACCATGGACCTTAAGCGTGTGTCTGTTCAGAGTCCCTTCCTCACTGAAAGTACACGATCAAAAATACAAAAATTAGTTGCCATTACTACCGCAAACATATTAGCTTTAATATTGTGAAAAATTTCCCGTACCAGAAATGGTGCACACTAAAATTTTGCCGGATTTCTTCTCTTTCGCCTTCCTTTTGAAGAATGCTAATTTTTTTCTTTTCAATATTGACGGACTTGTCCTCGTCATCCGACCTTTGCTTTTGATTTTTTTTTTGAATTTTGACGGCACGATTATAGCCACATTTGTATTGTTAAGACTCTCTTGCAACTCGTCATTTTTAGATTTGATTGAATTCCATGGCCTCACGGCCTCGACCTTCTCCGTTGCAATCTTTTCGAGTTTTAATTTCAATTCTGAATTTTCACGTCTAATAGTGGTTACTGAAGCCTCCAATTCGATATTCTCCGCCTCCAACTTTTTGTAATGATTGTGGCCTCCTGCAGTGCTGATGGCTCATTAAAAAGCCCCATTTTTTTGTTCCATTCATTGCTCAACTCCTCTCTTCTACGTTTTTCGACTTCCAACTTGTCAGCATAAACAATTTTCAAACGCATCTCAATGTTCTTCGTTGTATCTTCTATCTCCCTCTCATAATCCTCTTTATACTGTTTCAGTTAGCCTGAGCCTCCTCTTGCGCCTCTATTTCTATCTTCAACGTTTTTTCACAATCCTCATCCATTTCTTCGGTCTGAGTTGGTGTGTCAACTTTTACGGTAGCCTGAGCCTCCTCTTGCGCCTCTATTTCTATCTTCAACGTTTTTTCACAATCCTCATCCATTTCTTTGGTCTGAGTTGGTGTGTCAACTTTTACGGGTCCTATTAAACATCACACAAAAATTACCAAAATACCTTCCTGTTAACACAAATGCCTTACTATTGATATATTATGTTACCTTCAATGAAACCATTCATAACAAACAAAACAAAAACAAAAAAAACTCTGGAGTTATACTCTGTACTTTAACTCAATGGTTGTATCCTGAGTCGTGTGTTGACAGGAATTCCAGATATCACAGATTTTCCATATTCATATGAAAGCTAGTAGATTAAACCTAGCGTAATGTCGTCCAAAAAGGATCTGACAGGTCAGGTATGTCGATCGTGTGATTTTTGTTACTCATCTATTGAAAACTTACGTACGCATCTGAACAGCATTAAATACTGTGTTCAATGTCTAACTTCAATTATGAACAGTGATAACCAACTTTCTATATCCCAAAAATTTGAAGCTAGTCAGTTACTTAACCTCTTAATTCAAGGACGTCATAATTTGTTAACAGTTGAAGTTAAACGAATAAACAATCTGCTGCACGATAGAGAAATCTTGGAACTAACTCGTCAAAATCATTCACTTACTGCAGATGTTCGTAATCAAGCTCAATTGTCAACTATATCGAATTCCATTCAATCAGTTCCTCCAGATGATTTAATACACTCCCATTCCAATCAAGCCACGTCTACCAATCGGGTGCACAGTACGCGCCCGATTTTGCCCATAGAAAAGCTATATACACATGCAATACTAGTTAAGATAGTGAAAGCAAAAGATGAATTTCCCGGTGATAGTTCGATGGATAGATCGATGGATGAACTTTCATTTATATACTCATCTGAACAGCCCGGCAACGGAGATTGAATATAATTCTTTTAAAAGCCTTCTCTGTATCTTTGACTTTGACAACCTGCAGCAGTGTGGGCCGAGCGCAGCTCTTAGGTTAGAGAGTTATTTTTCAGATGCAGCATAGTATATGAGTATTTTTTGTCTCTTTAATAAAAAACAAGAAGGCGCCAGTTACCCGAGAGAAAAGAGATACACCGGTTCTGTCCGTCTGATAGATTTTATTGCACCTTACTTGCTTAGTGAATCTTTTATTCTGACTATTAACCGTACGTCAATAGTTAAATACTCCATTATGGCTCCGAATTATTGGTTTTCCCAGACAAATCTACACTGTTTTCAATGTGAGTCCACATATTCTTTTTCTGATATAATTACGTATTATAGTCAAACGCAGATTGACAATCTTAAGGATATTGTGTTACCCCTGAAACAAGTGCAGCAGAGTGTGAGTGATATAACAGTAGTTCTTCACGACCCTAAACTATGCTTCGGCTGTCACAGTGAATTTACGAGTTTAACGTATTATGAAATAATGGATGGTCCACCGAGCATTAAGTTTGATAAGCTAGCTAGTATAAAAAACTAGCTTTTCTCGCCCAAATCCCGTTTCTTTCTGAAGGACTAAATAAAATTGACGACGATTTAAGAAGGGCGGCGTTGCAAGCCAGTCCCGGTTAAGTTACAGTATTAATATGCCTCCGTCTCGACCAGTGCAGTGTACCCAGTGCAAAACTAAATATCGTGATATAAAACATTTAATGACACAATTCGATACAATAAGTAATTGCAAATTAAGTTTAACTATTTTGAGTGAGAATACGGATTTAATTCTTACTACGGAACAAAAATTGGACGTGATTCACGTAGTCAATATTATTCTCATCTCTGACCTTAAACGAAAAGACTATGAGATCGACAGCGCTTAAACGTCAGGTACAAACTATTACATAGGATAATAATACATTATTAGTTGAAAATCACAAAAATTACTTGATTTGGCTGTTCCATCTATTAATACTTCGAAGGTGGCGAATATACTTTTTGACATATCTACACTAGTACAGGTAGTTTTAGCGGATATCACGCGTGATTCGAGTTTCGACTTTTGTTTCATGCCATTTTGTAGGAGTAATGCCTAGGCGGTGCCTTTGATAATACTTGTAGCATTGTGTACAGTAAAATGTTGCACCGTACCTTTAATTTTATCCGACACTAAGGATCAGGGGTCAGCTACACATTCTTTTTTCTACTTTAACTTTCATTTCCTCATTTTTGTGCAATATATGTGTATATAAATTAGAGAAATAATATGGAGATCGAATGGAGAAATATTATAATCTACAACTAGGGCGTCATTAACGAACATCTACATCAACGAAAAATTTGCCAGTCTCAGCAAATAATATTATCTTACTTGAGATAAATTATGTTTTCTGATGTAATTGTGTAATGTGTATGTAATTCTTGAGAAACTCCAGGGAAAATCTAATCCATGCTAATTTATACAGGAAACGAGATCCATTTGTTCTATTTTCATTTAGCTTTAAGTTATTTTGTTCATTTGTAGGAATGTTATTAATCACTTCCACAAATTGAAAAATTCAATGAAATCCTTCACAATGTAAGAGCTCCGACTTATAATGCTGAATTAAAGTAAAGATAAAAAAACTTCGGTGTATATTAATTTTCATTTACAAAACATGTTACATG
Organism: Protaphorura armata; assembly: GCA_034700305.1. Taxonomy (NCBI): domain Eukaryota; kingdom Metazoa; phylum Arthropoda; class Collembola; order Poduromorpha; family Onychiuridae; genus Protaphorura; species Protaphorura armata. Next base: position 5,359 of record JAQIXO010000578.1, read on the forward strand.
TGATGCATAAAATTTTCATTTCCGGACATTTTCAATTCAACTGCGCAGTTTGACTTGTGAATGATAACAATGCATTGCATATGACAACGTCGTAGTTTGCTCGACCCAATGCAATCCAGTGTATTTGAATAGTCTTTTATACTATGTTCATAGTCACATAGTCCTTGTGTATTTTACTTTTGCTTGGTTTTTGTAACTGACATTGCCATTTTTAACCAATATTTTTTTGTATCAACAGAGACAAAATCCACAGCTGAAGATGTCCCTCCGGCCACTGCACCGTATGACCTCTCTACAAAAGTTGATGAATTGAAGAAGTTGGACATGCCCATCTCATCTTCAGATAGTCAATAATGGCTACTGCAAGAGAGGGAAGGAAATAAAATCCTTGAAAGCTCACATTGTAATGATGAAATATACCATTCGGTCCCAAAAGCAACAACTGCAATACTGTGACTTGAAGTTTAGAGTTGTGAACCGTAAACATAAATTAGGCTCCGCTGTGCAAGACAAACAAGATCCATGTTCTTTCTCGTCAATTTCAAATCCTGAACAACGCAGACTATCCGTCATGACCCCAGGAGAGAATTAAACTTTTGTCAAAGCTCAGTCTGGAAAAATCGAATCTACGGATGCTGGTGAGGAAGGAGTGTCAGATGACGCCGTCCCCGACAAACATGATAACATGTCTCCAGCCACAACTGGCATTAAGTGTGCATGTCACTGTCACCGAAAGAAGTTGACTAAACCTTTTTCAGGTGGATACAACATACAAACTAACAGTACTAGAAATTGACACCTGATCATCAGTCAGTTGTGGACAATACTCAGGTCGACAAATTCTATGATACTTTGGAAAGCTTTTATGAAACCAACAATATGCTGCGAATCATGTTTGATGTCAAGGAGGACTATATTTGTACTGTTTGCGCATTTCTGGGAGTCAAGGCCGGGACTAAGACTGGATTTGCGAATTTTGGTAGTAAATTTAACCTTAAGCGGTATTACGGGCGTGCACACGAGAAGCAATCCGAGTGTGAAGTTTGCAAGGAAAAGTTTGCCAATAACATTGACAAGTGGAATCACATGCAACGCATGAATGATCAAAAGGAACCAAAACACATGAAGTTTTACAAGGCGGTTAATAAGAAGGAAAATAAGAAACAAACAAAGGAGAAGAAAGGAAAGAAAACTAATCCGCCCGAAAACTAACCCACCCGAACCACAACAAAAGAAATAGGGTAGCAAGTCTCATCCACCACCACTGACAAAACGTCGCCGCGTATTGATTACATTAAAATAAGAGTTGACACTTTTGATATTGTTGAATTTACTTGTTTTTTCTTCTCATTACGGATTTGATAGTTTCATTTAACAGTTTAGTTTCAGTTTTTTCAAATTACACGAGATACACATTCCCTCCGATGGCAAATGTCCGTTGAAGGGGGAGTTCCGTGTTCCCAGAAATATAGCTCTAATAACCGACGTAGCAGTAGTAAGCCGGTAACCTACCCGCAATGCTAGTTCCTTGTGAAAACCAAAACAATTTTAGTATAACAAAATATTCCAGCCAAGCAACATCTCCGGACTGGTCCTACCTATCTCCGGCTTCCAGCCTGCCTCGAGCGAGCCCAAATCCGCCAGCTTTCCTCCCGGAGTCTATGTCATCAAAGCCATACTGTGGGTTTCCCCCATCTTTGTCCCCGCAAACACTAGAGCGAGTCAAACACATTGCATACTCTTGTGTGGGAAATTCCCTCTTGCCCCCGTATGAACTAGCAAAACACTCAGTGGACATTGGACACTAGATTGAATGGACTGTGAGGAACTTTGGATTTGCCGGTGAGGGCCTTGACCACGGAACCTAGACCTGACGGACATCTGCATTGAGGTTGAAGGATTCTCCATTGGTGGACACGTCAAAATCTTGTATTTTTCCTGACTCTGATCCAAATTTGGGCATCACACCTCCAGCTCTTCCCAAACACGTCCAGCATTAGAGGTATAAAGATGGCCCAGGTTGTTAACAAAAATTCATTTTTTTTGATTTTTTTAATAGGCCGAAAAATTAGGTATTGAATGGGGAATTAGCTGGAGCTAAGCGGGATAGTCTTCCAGATTTTTGGACTGCAGATGAGAATGTTATAGCGTTTACGGAGTTTGTGAGAGCAATCCACATGCACATGTGTAATTTAGAATTTATCATAAAAATAACTTGGGTTTTTTAAAGTCCAGGAAGATATGAAGGTCAAGTTTAATTTACAACAATTATTAGTCGAGTCAACTATTATAAAATATGTATTGTTACCTTTACCTTACTTCAACATTAACGTAGGATTAAACTGCGAGGATTTACCTAATCCAAAACTTGAAAAAGACTTTATGTCAAACACTTTAAGAAATTTATAAATACGAATTATAATGTTTTAATTTATACTTTTGATTTTGAAATTAGAAACTCAACAATTGATTGAGGAGAAAAAAATAAATAAATAAGATAATAATAAAGATAAATAAGAGAGAAAAAAAGAAATGTAAAAAAAGGTCAAAAAATTAATGAAGCGAAGAAATAAATAAATTGAAATCAATTTAACAGAAACACTTGTTTTAATTTGTACTTAAACTACTTTTTCATAATTCTCCATACAACGCACAAGTATTCTTCTCTTTTCAAACGAACTAACTTCCTTAAAAAACTCATCCTTTTCAAAAATCAAAATCCACGTTTTTAATGCAAGAATCTTCATATTTTGAACAGCTGAATACATTTCAGTGTGTAACAATTTTTGATATTATTCTTTTGAAATTTTGGAGGTGTTTTTCTTGAGAACGTATACTTACAAGGTAAACTATTTAGATGATAAGAGCACCCAGTAACCAGACCAGAATTTTTGGGTAACTTTGGTCACCCAAATAGTGAGTCCGAAGACATTTTTTTTGTCAAAGTGAAATTCTTATCCAAACCAGTTCATCGAAGGTCACGTGCTCTGAAAAATTTCAAAGAGTTGAATTGAATTTCGTGAAAAAAATAATATTTTTTTGTTGAATGTCGTAAGTCACTTCGTGTTCAGTAGCAATCATTGTCATCCAATATAGGTAAATGATGTGTTAATTTCTCCAGGATCGCATAAAAAACCATTGATAGGCTAATGACTTGTGATTCCTAAAACCGTTGTTTCAGCCTCAATATTTTTTAATTTGATCATGTGAATTGGGATCCTCAGTTCAATTTCAGAATTCGAATCCGTCAGCCGCAAAATTGTAATTTGCTTCGATTAAAACTCGAATCTTGAAAGACAATTTGAGATTTATCATTTGTTCTTATAAAATGGTAAATATTCTTAACGTTTGTGCGGGTATGTTAGAACATGACAGGAATACTCTACGTCCCACTCCAGTAGTAAAAGAGAACTCGAAAAAGTTATTGCGGGTCAAATGTTTTACCTCGTCAGGGAATTGTTGGAAAACGGTTTTTCAAAAGAGTGCACATTAGACTTCGAAAGTGGAGAGTAATGTGAAATAAATTATGATGATAGTGATGATTTGGTTTTACTGGAAGATTCTTGAACGTCAGATCAAGATCATTGAAGGAAAGTGAGTGATAGTGAGTGAATGTGAACGAAAGTAGCTGCAAATAGGATTGAATGAAGTGGTGAGGAAAGGGTTACCGTTATTTTTAATAAGCCGGGACACGGCGGCCACAAACATGGTGATATTACCCGTGGTGATATATGGTAACACTTGACCCAAAGTGGTTGTAGAATGTAAATTCACCATTCACGTCCATGTTTCAGGGATTCATCAAAGTCAAAGTCATCGTGTGAACACACCTCGATTGCGTCGTTGCCAGTTCTTGCGTTGAAGTCACCCAAACATGTGAAATTCTTATTGTTCAGTTGAATTATTTTTTCAGTAATTGTGATTCGTTCGTAGTTCGTCCGTCCGTAAGTTCGGATTTTGACTTCAAGGAATTATTGTACAGGATGTACGGGAAGAGGTCATTATCACTTTGTTGTGGGTCACACATTTTGAGCAGTATAGGGAATGCATCTTGATGAATTACACTGATTAATTTCATAAGTTCTAACTTCACACAACATAAAAAACCGTTTTTAAATCTACCGTACTTCGCCTCCCACACTGCATTGCAATCTATGGTTGTGTACATACTTGGCACACGTTTAATTAATTCTTCATATGAAACTCACCAAGTTTCACACACACGTACAATGTCATCCAGTCCGTCGTTCAGTATTTGTAATTTTTCACTTATGCTTGACTTCAGTCCATTCACATTCCAAAAACGGGATTTCTGAAATTAAACAGGGAAAATTACAGTTACTCACACTTCCTCGTCTCTCTCTTGAATATGTCTCTGTACACTGAGGCTTAGCCGTTTCCTCATGCTCTCTTTGGAATTTCAGGAATTGCCTTTAATTCTGAACCATTGCTTTCTATGTACACTGGGACTAACAACCTACAATCAGAAATCTGTTTCGGACGATTTTCACTTTCATACCGGCCTCCTTCTGTCTCTTTGACTCTTGCAGTAAGAGGGATTTTATTTTACGTGCTTCAGGATATAAATCTTCATCGACGGCGTAGAAGGTCGTTTTCAACTTGTGCCCGTTCTTGAGCACTTTAATAACATCTTAGTAGTAAGTAAGAACACAGTTTATTATCTCAAAACCGCATCTATTCAACCGCAGAGTGACCTCACGGTGGTTGACCGCAGAACCGCAACAAAGACCGCCGATGTCGCGGAAGCGAGATTGCGTATAAGTTGTAAAATAAAAATGTTTTGAATTTAAAGATACCGCTCACTTATGTGAGAAGAGTGGTGATTTCATTGGACCGCTGTGCCGTCATGTGCCTGAACATTTCGTGGGGGGCGACAAGTCTGCTATATAATTTCTTACCACATGAAACACCTGCGGAAATGCGCCTGCCTCATGAGAAATTAGACTCAAACGCCAATCAACTGAAACCAACCCATACGTGTTGAAACCACAAATACTGATATAAATCAGCCTTTAAGGGTTAAAACGCAAAATAATCCAAATCAGTCGTCACCAACTATAATACACAATGATTCGAGTTAGGATTTGTCGACCGGAACAGCACACTGGCCGAACAAGCAATCAGAACCAGATGACAATTTAAACGTCAAATGTGGGAAATGGGGAATGTTAGAATCAAGCTCATATAAAAAAATAACCCACACAACTTGTGTCTCCGCGTTTTCGCGACAAAATATACAAAGGAAGGATGACGGTTTTGGTAGAGAATATTTTGAATGTATCAAATGTAAATACAATAATTACAACAAAAGGAAATACCAGAAAACATGTAGTTAAGTACGGACATCAGCAGACATAATAGTTTCACTGCAAAACTTCTATATATAATTTATTTTGGATATGTTGCGTTGAAACAATTAAGTAAATCGAATAATATATAAATTTAAAAATTATTGAAAAGATTGATGATTCACATCTGCCTGATTTTTGTATGGTAACTGCAGTTATTTGTAAATACTTCTAACTCAAGTTATATTCGATATTGCGTTAACGCAAGAACTAATTTTTTTGTTTGGAGAATTAGATGCCTTGTCTGTACATACTTTAGACATACAAAATGTCAAAAAATCAAATATATACGTTATTGAACATGTACAAAATTTTAACATAAAATCATTTCAACCATCCGAATATACTGGCTTCTTTCCTCGTTGTTTCTGTACGGCTAAATGATTGGTAAATTTTCATTATTATTCTGGGTTGAACAGGTGACCGTCGGGCTGGATTCGTTCTGGGGGAAACTTTATCGATTACATTCCGCTGATTCTAATCGAATAACACGTAAAATATTTAATATAAACAGTGAACCTTTCTAGCAGTTCCTGGAATGACATTTTATATTTGACACGGTGTCATTAATTTTTCTCGGCCAATGTGGACAACGTAGTACTTCCTTGACAAAAGAACTAAACTTTCCTGATCTTTATAATTTGTAAAAGGAAGTGAGTAATGCGGTGTAGTAAACAATTCCTGACCCATTCTATTTAATTTCGGAATGGTTGAAGCTCTTACCTTTCGGGGGATGGTAAGAATTGATTAGAATTTGTCACATTTGCTCTGGATTGATGCAGTCGTAAATCTCCTTGATCAAGAGATTTACGTATTTTTCACCCTCAACTCTACCAACTTCTTCTAACTTTAATCATCTCTATAGAGAACTCTTTAGGAAAACTTAGCTGTATAAAAGTACCCTCAAAACTCTGTTTCGTTAGCAGTAGTGATCCAGCTTGCTTCTAGAGATCTTTTTTGTTAACCCTTTGGTTTGAATTTGAACTAGTTTGACCATTTCCTTTCTTTGCAAATTCATAACTCCGCTGCACAAAATTTAGTTTCTATAGAAAATTTCACAATAACAGGGAAGGACGATCCTGAAGAGCAAATGTGCAAAATAAAGCCCATTCGCCAACACAACAACAACTAACTCAAGACGTGCCGTTCCAAGCACAGCACCAACGGACTCAGCCCGTGGCATTTCAACAACGACTGACTCGGCCGGTGACATTCCAACAACAACTGACTCAACCCCTGCCATTCCAACAACAGCTCTAGCTGGTCCAACTCGTGTCACTTCAACATCTGTTATGAACATAATATTTATCCCACATTGCTAAGCGTGAGAGTGTATAAACCAAAAACTATTAATAATCGAGCTACCGTTTTAAATTCTTTCATGATGTATGTATATTCTGAAGAATTTTATATGTGAACTTTTCTACATTCATTTAGAAATAATATATTTTTAGTTTATTTCCATTTGGGAATATTAGTTGCGATGATTCGGCTTTTTAAATTCATCCGTCCAAAATTATTACGCGAATTAAATTAAATTTTATAGATTTAAATTAAAATAGATTTTCTTCCGGCTGGAAATTTATTCCAGACTAGTCAGTTAATAAAAAAAAATTTGTAATTCAGAAAGACTAAAAATAACTTTTTTGATTGAGAATATCAAAAATTAATTAATTGTTGATTTGTAATTAAAATTGAATTCCTAATTTTTCTCATATCCGCCATAATCCATAATATTTTCTTGCAGTTATTATTTCAACAATTTTGGAAATAAATATTAAACACAGACATCCATCTGGCTCTTGGAGAATCCATTCGTACTACACAGAGATTAATAGTACCTCTCTTTATTCAGTTTCAATCAACGTGATTCCGCAGGGGAAAATATTGTTTTATATATTAAAAATATATTATTTGTGTGTAGCAAAATTTTCTCAAAATTTATTCAAATAATTACATTAAAAACACCATGAAACGTACGATTCAAATATGAAATGTGAATTTTGGGTGCCAAGAAATATCATTCGACAATTTCAAGTCGGTTGAATTTTAACAAAGACAGTTCAGGACTTGGTCCGTCTAAAATCAAAAGGTCTCACTCCGTCCTGATGAAGAAGAATAGACTGGAGTGACGGAAGACCGTAAGCTCTTTCTGGAAAAGTTTTGTGGCATATTATATGTTATATAATATTTTCATATTTTATAGGTGTGGAAGTGTTACGATCCCACTGATAATCCACTGCCCTTACTATGGACGACCCTGTACATGAACCATGTGTGTGTGTGTTAAGGTGATGGGCCTTGGTTAAGGGCGCCGCTCATTCCAAGAAATTCCCACTTCTAACCCACCGGAGTTTATCAAGGCAAGGGCAATAAATCGATACACAAATACACTTCACATACTAGTGCAGTCTCATTAAAAGACTAAAATAGGCCTTTTTGAGACAGTTGCACTGGTGTGGAATTTATTGCCCAAGCCACCGGATCAGGTTACTGACCAGACCCAACCTTGGACCCGTTCCGTCATTCGTGGACACACGGAACTGTCCAGGCCTACAAACCCCACCACACTACACACATGGAGCATGGGAGTCAATCCCCTTCATTTGGGTCAATTAACACGTGACAGAATGAAGGGACAGGAAATTTGGGTAGGTTCTATCTTATCTTATCTCGTCGAAATCTTAAGTCCGTCCCCTTCTCTTTCCCAATAATTCCGAATTGGGAACACTTTGGATTTTGAGAGGATGGTTCCCTTGGAGCCCCTGAATTCAAAGCATCTCTCAACTTTTCTTTCCAAAGTATAAATTAACTTTACAAATTCTGTGCACTGATGTCATCCCATGTCAATTGAAACAAAGATTAATAAATAAATAAAGTTTGGAAAATATCTGGAGCGTTCATCCATCCTTGTCTCTTCAATCCAGCCGACGACGTCCACTTTACCAGCCACGACCACGACCGGTAAGAGCCCCGTTAATTTCTAACGTTAAAGGAAGGATGAAGGGCCTTCCGCCCTTGAGTTTTCCTCACCTCATCCTTGAACCACTTTAATAAAATTTCACGGCAACCCTGCCCATCCCCTGACCCCGGCCACGGGACATTCCGAATTGACGGAATGCCCAAGCTCTCGGCCCTATGAATAGCGCGGCGCTCCAGGATGAGTGCCGCAGTCACGAAACTAGCATACTATTTCGCATATGTAGACGGAGTTGTTTACTGCTGGAGGTGCGGGGTACGACCCGGCGCTTTACTTTTTTTCATTTTATTTTCACCCTCTTCCTTTTGTTTTATGAAATGAAAACCAGTCGTACAGGACTAGACTGGTCCTGATCCGCGAGTCGCTTCTGAAGCTGCCCAGACTCTGCGCGTAGGCTAACTAAAATAGAGTAGTCAGAGTTAGTTTAAGAATCGAAACGGGACTAAATGGGTTATAATTCTACGTATTTGACTGTCAATTATTTTTCTTATGTTATTATTTGAATTCTTCAACCATTCATTTATAACTCGATTCGGAGACGAGTGTTAAATACGTTCCAAAATAATGGCATAGCCTTCGTACCCAAGTCTTGTAAGAAAGTTTCCAGAATAACATACCAGGAAGAATTCTTGTAAATTAATAGAGTAAAGTCATGTCGAAATTGGACTATTTCACTAGAACTTACGTTCATTAGAAGCAAATAATTCAGTTTCCTTGCAAATTTAAAAATCATCAATAGTTCTTTTGTGACTTCTGCATTGACTACTTCAATTGTTTCTTGACTGAACGCGTGACGGAATTAACGGAAATCTACCCTAAGCTAAAATTTTAAGAGCAGGAACGGACCCGTTTGTAAATGATTGACTATTAATAATTCTTGACTATTAAAACAATAGTGGCCTGAATAGAATGCATTTATTTGGGGTCACTTACAGTCTAGATAATCCCACGTAATCAGCGTCAGAACTTCAGAAATTAGACTTTCGATTGAATTCATAATTAAAATTAATATATTCAGAAAGCCAACTGGGTTGGATTTGTAATTTTGTGTTAATCCCCCGCTCTCCTTTACAATTTCTTTTACTTGTCGAATTATCCCAGTTCCATGGGGAATAATGAAAACAAGATCTAAATGTTTAAAATTGTCCAAGTTCTTACTCAAAACTTTCTGGACTTGAAAATCGAACAAGGACTATTAACGTTGAGAAAACTATATCTCGACCCTGAAGAAATTTCCATTAAACATTTTCCACAATAAAATGTTTCGATAACTATCATGATTGGGATTGTCTGTCGACTTTCTACACATGCTTTGCTTTGGGACTGGTTTCGTGGTATTCTGAAATCGGAATATAATCGCAGCAGAATGAATTGAAAATTTGGAAAGTGGTTTTCTATCTGAAACTGACGGCTTTAGAATATTCCTGGTAGAATCCAGCCGTACAAGAATCAAAGGCAAATGTTTCAGAGACTTAGCAAAATATAAAATTCAAGGTTAATATGAATACAAAAATTCCTTCAACTAGTTTTGAGATCGTAATAAATCCGACAATTTCTTTCCCTAAACACAATTCGGTCCGAAATCAAATTCTGGAATCCAGAGCACATCTACTGAATACCAAATGTTTAAGCATAATATCTTGATTGGATTTTAAAACAAAGACACATTTTAATTTAAAGATATCATTAAGTTGTTCGGACTAACATATTGTGATTATTTCTTCCGAGTTACAATGTTGTCTGTATTATCCAAACTCAATTTAAGGAAATGACCTATCATCTCAACTCACGAGCCAACCCAAAATCTCGTGAACCTTATTTCTTTTATTAGGCTACAATAAAAGTGCCCTCCACGATGAGAAAACGAAAACGAAAACGAAGACGACAAGGTCTATCTCCGTTTTGTCCTTATGTGAGCGTACATCTCCCTTCCCTCTTTAGACACATACCGAAAGAAAATAAATTATTCTCTAGTGAAATCCAAGCCCCGTGTTCCATAAAGTTACAATTAGAAGGAAAACATTTCTATCATGTCCGAATAACAGGGGCATCGTCCGAACGGATCCTATACCGTTCTCCTCGCGATACGAGGAATTCCTTAAAATATTTTATTTCAAGAGCAAAGGACCTTTTGAGCAGTAAAAGCCTCACAAACAAGCGGGGTTCTAATATGGGAAAGGCAGGTTCAACCCAATATCCTTTCCTTAATTCCGATCCTTTTTTTACCGACAAAATCCCGGGGCTACCTATTTCAAATGATTCAAGTCTCACCCATTTGACCGTTGAGGCTAACAAATTAAAAGCGAATTATACAAGAACTCTAATACAAGAAAAAGTATACGAAATTGGAAATCCTTCTAAACCATACAAAGAAAACCACGAGCATACGGGGTCAATCCGCCCGAATTTAAGTAGGAAATCTTACTCTATTACAAACATGACCTATTGGTAGCTTTAATTTATAGAATGTGGCATTGTAAATGCCCTACTTAGGAATTACCATTGTGACAAGAACTTGTTTTCACATTTTTCCTTTTGTTTGACTGACTGGGAGTTATTTTCGTCCTATCTAAATTATGAAGAGTAGAGTAGTCGTCCAAATCTATAATTACAATATCAGTTTAGACATTTATATTATTTTCCTTGTAAGTTTGGTAATGCATGAATGCATGAAAATATCATGTTTGTTACAAAAATTATTTGAACACTTGAATTAACGTTAGACAGAAAAGAAAACAGAATTATCCATAGTTCTATGGTTTAGTAATTATATTTTCCATCAAAGTGCATTGTTAAGTTGCCGGTCCACATGTTGTTCGTTAAATGGCTAAAATAGTCGTTCAATCTCAGCTCTCTTCTCTATAGCACAGTGTGTTGTTGTTGCTCAACACACTCGTAAATATTTCTGATATTCATGTGTACCTTCATTTGAGTGACGTCTGCACTGTTTTCATTCATTAATAATTATTTTTACAAATCCGGGTGTAATGAAAACATTGGAATTGAATGCATAAATAATTTCCGTACACATATGAAGCTATTTTGGAACCAGAAATTTAGAAGATATCTTTCAGTATAAATGGAGTTGTTCCCTATGGAATATTACCCTTCCTTTCAATTGTTGTCCATACAAATTCCTATCACATATTGTCGTCTAGAATAATTCACATTTTTTTTATGAATGAATTAGACAGCCCGTCGAATACTGCTACTACGCCTGTGTAACTACTCCAGCACATTTCGTGCTATTTTTTGGCTAATGCCATGCTCACACTCATATACTGGTTTGTGGTCATGTCTGCAGCAGGGTATCTAGTTGTAATTACTTTTAACTTATTTTGTTAATCTGTCTTACCCGCACAATTCTAAATAAGGTGAACATTCATATAAATGGTCATCCCGTTCTAAGCAGTAGCATCCGTCAAAAATCCAAAAATCATACGAGGATTTTGGATCACAACCATACGCAGAACCAATAACACAAACACAAAAGACCTGTTTTATTAAAAAACGAATCTATCTAAATTTTACCACGCCCCAAATTAAACTATAGACAAAAGAAAAAAGAGACAAAAGTTTGTTTACATTAACGTGAAATATATGTCACAGGTCATGCATTTTGGCTAGAACTAAATAGAAAAACTACTTGGTAAATTTATATCTTTTTTAATATTATGGTAAGAGTAAATTTTATTTTACAAAATTTCCTATGGAGATTTAACCTGATTCTCTTATCAATCGATCGTTTTCATCCTCGACAATCAAACGTTGCCTGCGTTAGGGTCTCACGAACAATTAGATCCTCTTTAGTAAGATTGATTTCTTGGCAGGATTTTATGTGGCACTTAAGCCGAACTCGACCATAAATAATGCGTAAGAATATTAGGCAGGCGAATACGAAGATGGTGGGATGCAGTTGGGGAAATGCAAGACCTGGTAAATTAGAAGCACACGGTTTCTGTTATATATATTAATAAGCAGTGCTTGAGCTGTTCGTGGTTGGGATAGAGTCAGATTAGGTTTTCTCACTGTGTGTGATTGTCTGCAGTTGGGCGTATGGCTGTAAATGGTGGGTAGTGGAAGGAAACTCTGTATTTTGTTGATAATCCTGGTGTTCGGTCAAATGAATTATGAACATATTGTGATTGTGCAAATCAAGATGATGGGATGAATTGTACGAGGACCGGACGGACGGAGTGGACGGACAGATGTGCTTTTGGGTCGGAAATTCTTTTCATAAACTTAGTTTTGTGTTTGGGCTTGTGTTGTGGTGTGTATTGACCTGACAAGGGTCAATGTAAATGGTTAGGATGAGAACGATTAGTCAAAGGAAATGAGAAAAATATTCCGATCTCTTTATCCTGAGTTTGGG
>JAQIXO010000579.1:0-18077 GCA_034700305.1 Protaphorura armata
TTTTGCTCTCTTCTGCTGCAATAATGAAAAAATCAGACTCCGGTGCTCCCTGTTCTATACTAATATATAGGGCAAAAGTGCTTATTTGGTTCAAAAAAATGACTTTTTTTACATTACACAAAACATTTCGTGACCTCTGGGGGGGGCACAGTTTTCACTTTGACAAAAAACCCTTCTGGGTGTGTCATTACAGTTAATCAAGGAATGCAAAAAGAATGGTGGTGAATCCATGTCCGAGCTACACCTTGTTTTTTCATCCGACTACCGAGACTAACCCACATGATAAATAATGAATCCTGATAGTATGAATGTAATTAAGTACTTTCGTAATAATGAACGAAAGCAAAACGGAAGAAAGTAATTAACTGGAACGCATGCCCTAAAAAATATATACGACAGACAACAAGATCATTAAAACCAAATTCAACTTTTTTATTCATAACAGCAGAAGTACTTCGGTTTTTACCAAGTAACACGGTAAGACGCCATGTTCTGAATAATAACAGTTGGGTCTAGGTAATATTTAACACCTTCCGGGTGAGTAGGGTTCACAACAGACACGACCAAGTGGCAAGGGTTCTCGCACTTGATTTGGAGAATCCTCAGAAACTCCAATACAAAACGACCAGTCGGTTGCTTCTGATCGTACCTCAAATTCAATGTGACGGTGTCCAAATTAATGAAGGCGCCACATAACTTCGGAAGTAAATGCAATGTGGAACATTTTAATTTCATTTTCATTCTGTTTTAAACATTTTAGACCTCCTAGCCATGATTTCTTTCTTGTTACGCATAGCCCATTTTGAACTTTTGGGTGTACGTCAGTACTATAACTACTATACTATACTACGTCACACTATAACATCCTCTAATAATAATTCACTATTGAATTTTAATTCGCTACTTTCCCTGGAATATTCCAGGGTTAGTTTTTGAGGATTGTTGTTCTGACTTCCATTTCTCGTTAGATGAATTATACGTATACTAGTAACAATTGTAAACCATTCATGTAATTTAACCTCCTATCACGTTCAACCACCACACGTGTCTCCACAATCAACTTCCTTCTACATGATTTACACAATAATGTCAACAGGCTTAGTATTTGATCAACAAAAGGCGTTTATTACCATGCACAATCTAACCAATGTACTCAGTTATGGTGAGCATCGGATGTGGACTCCACACTATTGGTATCACTCAATAAATCATGATGTACTGTCTTCTGGTGGAATTTTAATCCGCTCCTAGTGGACAAGGTTTTCCCACATAGAGTACACACGTAACGTCACTGACACTCCTTCTCCACACCACACTTTTTAGTGTGCCTTTGGAAATTGAATTTGTTAGAGAAGGTTATTCCACAGCAAACGAGTTTATTTACGTCCCTTATCGGGCCGTGCTCATCCATTAAGCCATCATTATCACTCTTCTCCGGCGTCTTGGCAGCCGCTTGGACCTGGAAATTCTTAGACTCCTGGAGCTTGTCACACTCAGCCTCTTTGGGCTCGCCATCCTCCTTGCCGAGCATCAGTACGATATTCATGGCATCCAGCAGGCGGGAGTTACACCATTGGTTGCAGTATTTTGCAACGTCTCCGAATAACCCGGATAGATCTTGCATCCGGATGTCTGCAATTGAATTAGGAATTGTTATTTACAGAGTTTCCGTAGGACACAGTTATGTCTACAAATATTTACTTCAAGGGTATGATGGCACAGTCACAGTCCGTATGTAAACGCGTAGCTCTTTGGCCACAGATTACTCTTCAGCATTCGGGTTCTGGGCACAGTCTAATACACGTACAGTATGGACCTATCGCCTTTGTCCATTTGGTCCAGATGTTCCGTTGACAGGTCGGTAATTCGCATATTTCTGAAAAAGTGCAGTACTTACGAGCAGCCATGGTGTCCAATCCAAACTACATTGGAACAAAATTCACCGCATGTTTGCAATTTCGTTTCAGGTTTAATACCTGATGAAAAATCCTTGTTTACAACCAAGCACGTTAATCAAAATTTACACAACCTTCAATCAGACTGCTAATTACAATCCACGATATTAATAAGTATTAACTAACCAGGAGCAACAAACACTACTCCTCCACGACGCTGTACTATGGTTTTAAACTTAATATTTTCATCTCGTAGACGCTAAGGACTTCAGCGTATTGTTTCGAAGCTAACAGCTCCTTGCACTTGATTTTTGTCACATTCATAAATACTTTTTGCAAGGCATCATTATATTCCGGTTCCACTAGTATTCTGTTAAAAAGCCAGAATGGAAATTTGGCCAATGGGTTCATTATCACCAAGAACATACAAATCATACCAAAATGCGGGCCCCCATAGACCATAACATTAACCGAGGCTGTTATGACGAATTATAGTTATTAATAAATTAATTGGTCAAGGGTCGATTCAAGAAATACGTCGAATTATTAACCGTATGCACATAGATCTCCAACTCACCCATATTTTCATCCTCTGTATGTAAAGGACTCAGGGTGAAGGGTCCTGTAAATATTACATTCCAAATTAACACATTCATTAATTATTATTCATTCATTCATTAATTAATTAACTCGTTTCCATACAAGAAATATGGAATAAAAATTCCATGTGGATTACGACCAATAGCGTCAACTATATCTACCAATGGTGATTCCAGGACGAAGATGTCGAAAATATGCTCCAAATATTTAGCTCCGTTTGATCCCATATTTATTTTGTATTTGGTGTCACGTCCAGCGATGTTATTGAAAATGTTGTCAATCTCTGACTCTGTAGGCCCCGGCTCTACGTAGTCCGGATTCTTATACGCTGGTTCATCCCTAGTTAATACACATATAAATCATAGATTGTTATGCTTACCCATTTACACATAAATTACAGATAATTACTTTCGGGCCAGTGTTTCGCCATACTTCCTTCCACTTCAGTGTTTTGCCCTACCAACTCAAACACACCAGGAGATAGCTCCTTGCAGCATATATGGTCCACATCGTCGGCCCATTGTTGCATAAAGTGATCCAGTTCAAAACGAAATTCTTGAATTTTAATCCAGTGAACAGCATGATGGAATGGATACAGCAAACGCTTTTCAATGTCCCATTCGAAATGGTACAGAATGTATTTTTCGGGCATTTTTAAGTCTCGTTCTATCTCCTCTACTTTCCGGAAACTCCATTTCTAAGCAAATAATTCCTTCATGAGCTACTTTATGACTCTATGACCTAAATGAATTAATTGACCATTACCGTGGGTGGCACAGTTGTAGTGGATTTAGTCTCTTCACATCTAGCCTTCGATGTTTTTCGACGACTCATCCTACTTATCCTGCACACTGCACCGAGTAAAATTCAGCAACTACGCTGATAACAATATCAATTTGATACAACAAACAAATAGGGTGTGGCTGCAGAGCTTTTCAAAAAACTTCCACTATCAAGTCATAAGAAAATGCAACAGCCAAGCCAACCATGGCAATGTTCAGTCGAATATGACTATACCAGCAAGAGTACATAACAATAATGAAAGGAAAAGGTAGCAGTACAAGGAAACACTACTGTATGTTTGTGTGGACTGACTCAACTCCCGATTCACTCCCCACTCCCGATTTATTCCCGATTTCCTCCCGATTTACTCCCAACTCCCGATTTCCTCCCGATTTGACTCCCGATTTATTCTTGGCTCCTGATAGCCTCCCGTTTTGCTCCCCACAGCTCAAGGTTCACTCATTAAGCAGCTACAGCTCAAGTTTTTTGGTTCCAGCGGAGCCTAAACAGTAGCCTATGCCTTATTCAACTATTCCGTCGCCAATCTTTATCATGCAGATTCAACATACCAGAATTTGCACAACAATGTTCAATTGCGGACAACTAAGTGAAACACCGGTGGTTAGAATTGACCATGATTTATTATTGTATGAATACTATAATGTACTACAACATCAAATTACAGCATTCACTAATGAGTCATTTACTATCAGCTCAGTTGCCAATTCTAATCAAATGGAGACACAGTTACACCTATTCTGGCTGGACTAAAATTAGCCAATGACCCTCGACTATATCTTGAACACCCGATTAAAATATTCCTAACACAACGTAATCACATAGTCAATTACACTACCTATTCAATATTCAATACTCCTCCTTATATGGGGAAACAATTTTTAGAATTCCAGAAAGAACTAACACATCTGGACAAGATGTGTTACGGTTTACGCACACACGTACACTACTAGCTCGATGCTAATGTTAATTAATGTAGTTAGACCAGCGACTACGGTTTATGCCTACATACTATATGGTTGCCACTCAGATCCCGTTGACTATGAATTTATGATAGTTCTGGTTGCCATACCATCGACCACGGATTCTGAATGTATACAGAACACCCTGACACAGTGTCTTTTCTAGTACGGCACGATCAAACTGTTGTTATTTGCATCGACAAATTCCACTACGGCGATGGATACCTCCTACTCATCTTCATCTGAGTAGTCCTCTTCATGATAACTGTTGTCGTTATCATAGTAAATCCGCCATTCTTTCCGTATCCCTGGCCCCAAATTGCGCCTCACCCATTCAGAAAACACTATGTTCTTGCAAGTCTGGAATATGGTCCGTTTTAACCAAGATATGAGCCAACACGGTTTGTTCTCGTCTTCCACCTCATCGTGACGCCAGGTCGCTAATCTTCTCAGCACTGAACCCAATGCCAAGTAGCTTGATGATTCACACAACTCAGAGCGTTCACTGAACGACTCCTGTCGTGCTGCCAATCGCCAGTTTGACCCGTACAATGCAGTTGGGTTATTTTCTGGCAAAAACATACTTTGTGGATTGAAATGCACTGCCTCTGTTCCAACGAATTTAACTTCAATTAGCATTTCTTGCATAAATTGCACTTGGTATTTGGGCTCTCTCTGCCCAAACTTTCTTGGTATTGCTTGAAGTTGAATACACGGAAACTTATAACGAGACACAACGTATTCCATATCCCGATCTGAACGTACAAATGCGTCGTAAAAATTTGGATATGAACTGAACACTAATGTATGAAGATCCAGGTGATTACGACCCAGCATGAAACGGTCGAATTCCTTGTTAGAACAAAGCAAGTAAAAATCTAACGCAGTCACTTGCAATAAATGGTAATTGTAGAAATAGTTAAATTCTCCCATTTCAAAGGTAACTCACGACTCTTGCGATTCTCTACTGAGTCGAATAACTTTGGCTAGTAACAAAATTCTGTATTTAAATCCCATGCGTGTGCGACTCACTGTTCCATACGCATTCTAGACTTACGCAGTAGACCTCAACTAGTATGGATTTTTCAAGGACGGCTCGATGACCTGACATGGAGAGAACTTTCTCCTTAAAACCGAGTTACCCGTATTTTCCTGACCCAGTAATCGTCTAACCCAGTGAAACGAGTCCTCACCTTTCACTGGAACCCTCAACTTCTCCGTGAGTCATTCTGACCAACATGTTTAATTGGACAAAATTTGTCACCATCCGTTGTGCTTACTGTGGTCATGACTATCTTTTGGACAAATAAATACATAAGTTTACAGTCGTTTACTCTCGCAGATCAATAAACCAATCTTGATTCTGAAAAATCTGAGAGACTGTTCCAATTGCCGTGAACTAACCAATTGAATTTTGAAGGACTATTGGCATACACACATATTACCTATCTGTCCAGCATGCAAAATACCACAAACTCTCAGTGACATTTTAGATCGATATACAGACACAAAACTACAAAATTTTAGAGAACGAGCTCTTTGGACTAAATCGTTTCCCAGCTATTCAGTACCAATACGACTACGGTTGTTTAATAACAGTCAATGCATCGGCTGTAATAATGAAAGGGATACAATTCGATATTTCTCTACTCAACACGCTGAGCTGGAATTTACATATCCAGACATAGATTTTCTAGTAGACCTTTGCCATGATGAATATATCATGGCAATATATGTATTTTCCATGATATTGATTATAAAAATGTTGGAATGGCTTAAAGAGTGGTGTGCTTCAAATATTAAAACAAGCGGTATTTCTAGTAACCCCGACAGGTTATCAGCTCCTAATCTTGACGAAGAGAATTGCAGCCATCTAGCTTACCTTGCTGCGTTTTAGTATTACTATAATAGTACTACGATGTTAATAGTGATTGTACCGGATCGCATTAGAACGGAAACGAAACACCGTTTCAGTTTCGTTCAATATTCCATTATTTCTGGAAACCATAGTTTTCAATTCGTTTCCGTTTCCACATGGAAACAAGAAGGAAACGAATCAGGAGGAACGAATCACATCAAATCCGTTTGTGATATTTTAACATGGACTTAGCGTAATGTTATACTCAAATCGTTCACTCTTCGGTTCCGAGTCTGACCCGCACTTTTCCGGCATAGAGAAAAACACTCAAAGTGAGAAAATATTTTCTTGTACCAAATCCGAGAAGTAATTGTGCGTGCGTAATGTAATTGCCATAGGGTGGTGTAAATGTCTTGCCTCTTTCTGAAATTTGATGAAAGTGATTGTAACGGAGCTGTTTGAAATATTTTTTTGGTAAAGGTAAGATGTGTAAGGTAAGATGTTAATTTAAAATTGAGGAGATACGATGTTCAAAAGACGTTTTAAGTAGTTTTTAGTAGGTTCTATGTTGATTTTTTATATAGTGTTTTCAGATTTTCAATCCACTTTGATACTATATCTGAAGAATATTATTTCTCACGCACAGTAAGAAATCAATTTCTTATATCGAAGCAGAAATGGCTCTAGATCTAAATCAAGGGCAGCCTCTTCTATTTCCTCGTTGTCAAACTGGTCTAAAAGTAACAACACAGTCGCAAAAAAAATTATTTTCTTAATGCTCAACATAATCAGATTTAAACAAGTACGATATAAAAAAATTTACCCTCTAAATTTTCAAAAACATTTGGGATGCGATCCAAAGGTTGTATATTCTTGTCTTTCAATTTAGATACAATAACTTTGAGTCGGTTGGACTAGGCCTTCTTTTGAAAACTCCGCAATATGTCATAAATTAAATTCTGTTGAATAAATAATTATGTACGTATGGACATACAAGACATACACATACATTTCACCCACTCCAACCAGTCAACTTGACACGGGTGACCAAATCGACTCTAACTCTTCAACTTATGACTAACCACAGTCTATTTAGACTCAGTTAGAGTGGATTCAGTCCAAAACAACCCAGGTTGACCTCCTGGGAGGTCACCTAAACTTTTTTAAAACTTTTAAAGCGGGTATGACTTGAGTGACGAGATAAGTCTTGCTGGGTTTAAAAGTATTAAAAAAGTTCAGGTGACTCTAACTTTTGGACTTATGACTAACTATAGTCTATTTTGACTCAGTTAGAGTGGATTCAGTCCAAAACAACCCAGCTTGACCTCCCGTAGTGACTGGGAGGTCACCTGAACTTTTAAAACCAACTTGACTTGACTTGACTTGAGTGACCAGATAAGTCATGCTGGGTTTAAAAGTTTTAATAAATATAACTCGTGTTCTAAATAACTTTATAACACCAATTAAAGAAAAATTCTAAAGTTGAAGTTGAATGTACTAATTAGAGAAAAATAATTCAAAACAATACACGTTTCTTTATGTAGTATGAACGGACACCATACCAGTGCCAAATACGAATTTACTTTGCAGACAACTTTTTATTATTACTTTTATATTACTCATTATTTTATTTTATTTATATTAAACCTACCTGTGACACTAGCAACTGATTTCATCGATTAATCCCGGTCACTGGCTCATTCGTTAAATCGATATTCGATTCTTGGACTTCTGGCTCCTAGTCTTCTGGGAGGTAAAATTTCTCTTCGTCTAAAATAAAAGATGAAAATGTCACTATTCCTATTGGTACTTATTCTTCCATTCCAACACTCCTTCTCCCAGTTCAGAGGGTGACTGCGACTGTGACCCATTAAGGTTGACATTCTCTTCAGTACTCCCTTGAGTCAATGTTGACATAGTCCGTGAATGTACTCCTTGCAAAGTCCACATTTATATCGACATTCTGTAAAGAGTTCACACAGATTGTCCAGCAGAAGTTGAGATTTCAAAAAAGCCTCTAAATTCCTTGACCCGTCAGACCCGTCAACAATTTCATTACTCCTGTGAACAATATGACAATCTCTAATTTTCATTTAGTTAAATAATTTCTAAATATATGCTAATACTCCATCAGTTAAATTCTCTGGAGTAGGACTTTAAAAAAGACCCAATGAATTAATAAACCATTACAAGTAAGCGCGAAGCTCTGACATTCCTTATTTCCAGTAGTTCACTTCAATTCAATTTTTACATCATCCACATTTTCAATCATTCACATCAATTTCTTCCATAATAAATCCCAGAATCCGAAGAATACTCGATTCTGTTCACCTACAAAAACTTAAAGGCACCGGGAATGTGGTTTCATATTCATTCATATAGAGGAGTCATTCACCTGGCAACCGAATATTGCATCAAGTAAGGTACAATTTTTAAATTATGGATACTTACATTCAAAATCAGTCTGTGACAAAATTGTTGACACGGTGGACCAGGATGGATTCATCCCGCTCATCGTGAATTTCTTTTTAATTCCATAAAATAATTATAATTGTCTAGAAAAAAACTATCTGAAACTTTCAATAGCATCCCCCGGCACTCCCAAAAAACTTATACCCGTAGGTTTATGCAACACGGATAAGCTAAAGAATAGGAAAAAAATAAAAAAAGACCAACCAGAATTTTGAGTTCGGCTTCATTTTTGTTGTCAGCGTACACCTGACGCGACGAACACAAATTTTTCCGAAACATTTAACTCAACAAAACCTGTAAAGGTTAAGTTTCTCATTTGTGTGTTTACGTGTATGTATGTGTAGTTTGGATGAACGATTAAATGAACTTGTCCAAAAAATACAGTTGAATAGATTTTCCCCAGTGTGAATTAAGAGATGTTTATTTAAAGTTGACAAACATGAATCTTTTACCACAGAAATGACATTCGAATGGCTTTCCCCCCGCGTGAATTCTTGAATGCACGATCAACTTTTGTGTAAATGTTTTATCGCATATTTGACATTCGAGTCACTTCTCTCCAGTATGATTGCGTATGTGGCTATCCAGTTTGAATACATCGTAAAATGAGCGTGTTCAAAATTTGCATGCGCATGGTCTCTCACCAATGTGAGTTCGCATGTGTTTTTAAATTTTAAGAACTTTTGAATATGTTTGATCTGATGTCAGATGTTATGTTAAATTATGAGTCACTGAATGTTTATGTTTATGTCAAGCCTACTGCTGTACAGAATACTTTATCACACATTTTGCAAAGAAATGTCTTTTCACCAGTGTGAATGCCGACATGATGGTTGCATGCCGATGACCTGTGGAAAGATTTTAAGCATAATTGACATTTGACATATTTTTGGTGTTACAACCCGAAAGTCAATTTAAGAAAGTCTTGCTTAAAGCCCGTTTATCTGTCAAGCTCTCCTTCATGTCCTACTTTGATCAAACTTTTACTTCTATAAAGAGGACGATAAAATTTACACACTAAATAGCATGGAAATACAGTAGTGTGTGAAACATAGCTCTGCAAACTTCACTCTAATCTACAGTGATATTGTAATCAAAACATTTAATGTTCTGCAATTTGTTGCACCTTGTGGGTTTCGTTTTATTGCAATATCGAGTTCTGGAAACTCTTTCAGGTTTTTAATCATGGAATGGATTTCATAAACATTCTCGGGACGTTCTTACTTATCGAGATTACGACTTGTGTGTATTCACTTACCCACATAAAGAGTCGTATGATTTTCAACTTTATTTGTACATGGGAGCGAGAAAACTATAGGTCATATTGTTTTTCGTGCATTCATTAGTGTGACAGAAATAACTTAAGCTTATGATTGAAGTTATTTTAATTTTCCTGAAACGCCGAAGAAATCGGTTTCCATTTCTTATCGACAATTAGCCGTTCGCCTTCCTTTTGTTTTGTCAAAAATATTTGAGTGGTGGTAAATTTTGTGCGTCTATCAAATTCTATGAGTATTGTATTTCCCATTGACAATAATATTTTTAAACCCGACTCGACCAGACCCGTATAGCAGTTTGGCACTGTTGGCTCGACCCGACCCGAAAATTATTTTCTCCTTTCTTGGTGGCCCGACCCGACCCGTGAATGTTAGTTTAATCAATACATGTACCGACCCGACCCGAACAACTCAATTGTTTATATTCTTGGCCCGAACCGACCTTAAGCACGGGTCGGGTCGGGTCGGGTCGGGTCGGGTCGGGTCGGGTCGGGTCGGGTCGGGTCGGGTCGGGTCGGCCCGACCCGTTTACACCTCTACCATTTATGCATTTAGGTTTATAAATATGAACGTATAACACATTGATGTACAAGTAATTACCGCCTGTAATTCAGATGCTGCTGAAAGCGAAGGGTTGCCATCAGTCATGTGCCATTTAATATTAGAACGCAATGGTTCAAATTTGTTCACACCACGAACCAGTATTTGCTTAATGAGGTAGGTGTGATCAAACTGAATACTCTCGAAATCTTTTTTGGAAGGTAGGATATTAGAGATGGGAACGTCAGCTGCTTTCACTTGCGAGAAAGGTTTAAATGCAGTTTCATTTGGAATTGGAATACGATATTTTATTGCTACCAAGCTAATGACATTATAACATTTGCTGTTGTTGTACAGTTGAAGAATTGTAGGACCCATGTAGTCAAAAGCAAAACAGTAACCATAATATTGAGGAGGTTCTTGTTTCTCGAATATTAATTTTCTTTTGGCCAATCTGTTTCCTAATTTGACGGGAGATATCGGTGCAACTGGTTTATTGGTACTTTTTGAAGGCAGACATTTCACTATCTTCTTCGGGCAATGGTTTCCACCTGTCAGGACGTGCCGTAATTAATAAATTTGAAGTGCCTTCTCCTTGAATCGATGTCTCCATTTCCTCAATGATAGGTGGCGCTGATGAGTATTCGATGAGCTCGACGTCGATATCTTGTTCATTAAAATCGAAAGAATGAAATGTTCGTATCTAGTTTAGTGACGTGTGTAGTTACCTCCTTCCAAGTTAGCAACGTTTTGTCGTAGTCCAAACAAATTTTGTCAAGGAAATTAAGAATTGTGTTGAATGTTGTGCAAAACCTAAATTTTGAAGGATCTCGTAAGTCTGAAAAGAACAGAAAAAAATTATGAACACAAATTTTTATTTACTTAATTATATACCCAAAGGCCTTACTCCCTGCACACCTTTTCTGGCGCTTTACCCAACCCATTACAACTTTGATTTTGACAATTCAACATAATTCCTAATTTCGCTAACATCGGTTGTATAATTTTATATTTACGTTGTTTAGACGGCCGTCTACATCCTCCCTCCAGAACTGTCATTAATGTAGGCGTATTTTCTTTGACAACTGTGGTCGCTATTTTGTAGGAAGGTAATATTTCTTCTCCGGAAGGTTCAGAGTCTAACATCACTGTTCGTAGCAGCGGTCTTACTTCGCTTTGGGCGGTTCTGTGAATAGTGCCAAGGTATGCTTTATTGGATTAGGATTCAATCTTGCGTTTTTTATTTTATTTTAACAATTGGAGTTTTTTTAGTTGGTATGAATGCACGTCATCACGTGAGCGGAATCACTGGTACTACTAGGGCAGGTCGAACAGGTTGTTCAGTAGCATTTGGATGTGCAGGTGTTTCAGTGAGCACATTGTGAAATTTGTGTATATTTATGTATGACTCACTACCACTTGAAGAGAATTTATGTAACGATTCCACCATTGAATCACAGGAGACCACTGCAGCTCGGAAGTTTCTTCGACACACGTTGCATAATACACAACCTCGCCATTTCTCAATAATTGATTCTGGATTATGTCCACGCCAGTTAGGTTACGCCGACGCGGAGCTGTTCTAATGTTAGGAAATGAATGCTATGTAACTCTTTTAAACTGAGAACTATTTCAAAATAGAATGTTGACTTTTGTGTCCCGGCCCTAGACATTCACGGCCGTAGACATTCCAGGCCCTGGTCAAGTCAATGCTGGTTTTCACGACACGATTTCTATTCCAGCTGGGCATCGCCACATCCCTCAATAGAAGATCTCCCAAGATATTTGGAAAGTTTTGCCAGTACTTATGGCCCCCGCGTCACCGGCATTCGTTTGTTTCCCGAGATAGCCTGGTCAAACGTCTACCTGACTGCTCCACTCCCAAGTTTTGACAAAATTCCCATCATGGTTAGTTTGTTCGAAAATTTAAATTCAGTTTCTGCTGTTATCCGCTGCGAGGGTGAACCCCCTACTTACAATTTTATTTTCGATTTTCTACTTTCTCTTCAACCCCCTAGACCGTGTACATATGTTTTACGAGTGACTGTTTTCTCTCCTGGCCATGTAAATGGTCAAAAGTATGTGTCGGAACTTGACCGAAGCATCCATGCCATAGCTCCTAGCCCCGTTGTTGTATAATGGAATTGTTTGGCCTCTTTTGTTTTTAACCATGTGTAGTAACTTTTTGTGTAGTGCTTTTACCAGAATAAAGTGTTGAAATGAATTATGACATTCGTTATTTAGGTTAGATTGGTTAAGTGTCTGTAATGTATGAATTTTTTAGGTTAGGTTAAGTGTCTGTAGTGTATGAATTTTTTTTATTAGAGTTGTAGTGTCAGCGTATCTTGTTTTAAGAACCTGTTTAGTGAAGTCATACCCAAAGCCTGTTGCCTATAGCATTGTCATTAGAATATAAGTGGTAGTGTTGTTTTGACTTTTGCCTTGAACATCCACTAATGCCAGAGTTCCCTCCCCAATTAAACTTTCCGTTTGCAGTGTGTGGATTAATTTTTTATTCCTAGCTGGTGTGGTTTGGCCATTACAAATTGTGAACACCCTCTGGTTTGAAAGAAAGAAAGGAAGCCACTATTTTTTTATTTAATTTATTGGTGGAATTGAATTTGTTGAAAGATTGTGTATGTTGAAAAGGATTGTCTATCTGCAATGAAGTGAAATTTTAAAATGTTTACAAGATTGCTCCTTGTGCATAATACACTAGTAATTACTTCAAGTTTTGAAAAATTATTTCGAATTATGTGTATAATACAAAATTATGTGTTTTGTTCCACCAAACAAGGTTGGAACATCATTTTGCTTCATTAAATCGTGACTTTTCGTAAAGTTTCAGAACACAGAAAGTAGTAGAAGTAGTTCATGTGTTTATTTTTAATAGTCTGGCTTATTTGTGTCTCAGGAGACTAAAGTGCTCAAAACTGGCATCATTCCATATTTTGCTACCGAGGATTCACAGGTTCTTTACCCTTGTTCTGTAAAAGAGTCATATTTGGACTCAAATCTTCTCCGTGTCTTAGAAAATGTGCTTGAAGGAAAATGAGGAATGAAAGAAAATACTTCCGGCTTCTAGAAATTGGTTTGATAGCCGGGCATGTACAGAGCGGTTCATAACTTTCTTGAATTTTTGAGACGAGAAAACTGCGGGGAACCAAAATTCCTCAACATTCCCTCTTGAATTTAACAGAGGCTACCTATATAATTATGCTACGTATGCTTGTACTCATTTACAACACTGTGAAACTGGATTCTATTTTAGCCTGACTCACATTTGATCATTCAGTGTGTAGTCTGAAGAGTCCCTTTCGGGTAGAGTATTCGGGTTGCCTTGTAATGAACCCAAATGTCAACTACTCTGTCTCCGTATGCTTTGTGTATTTTGAAAAAATGTAAGGAGGGCAATTCCCTGCTCCCTCAAGATCTCTCATTCTTGAACCCTATTTTTAAAGTATGGTCTACATATCTATGCAGAAAGGTTGTTCCACTGTTTATGAGGAGAGTTCTTGTTCCGTTCTTGGCCCAAAAAACAAAATACTGCCTCTGACTAAAATCAACTTGGCTCACAGCCTCATATGTACAAACGAACTTGTTTATACACAGAATTGCGTGTGCTGAGCGTTTGAAACTTTGTATTAGTGAACTGAGCCAAGTGAGATTCTGTAAAAATAAAACACCCTTGACTTTTGGGTTTCTTTCTTGTTGGATTCTTTCCAGTTACATATGTTGTGTATTAACACTGCCACTGTACGCTTTGATGTTTGAATGTATGTTTCATGCTGCTCTATTCAAATGATTACCGTTAATATTTTCTATACGCCTTTTCTACTCATAATTCATAAAGACGCATATCTCTCAACTAACTAAGTGAATACATACCAATGATGGTTACAATTTTGTGAATGCACCCATACCTGTCACTTTATTAGGGAATCGGGTGCTGGTGTGTCAAATGCATTTTTAATTTAGGAATTTTAATCCAAACTTTCACTCAAATGTTATGGTGCTTTCTTTTGATTACGTCCTCATTTATTTGTAGCCACCTACGCCTGCATATAAACATGGAGGTTCCAACGCAATTTAGCCTCTCTTCTAACTTGACCGAACACGGATCGAGATTACAATCCCAACATTGTTCTTCAGGACCAACGCCCGCCATTCGACATGCTAAGCACTCAATTCACCTGGCTCGGCAATTTCTTCAAGCTTCCCACAGCTTTCACCTGACTCGTGCCGAACATCTCAAAATTAAAACCCATAACATGGAAATTCTGCAATCATGCCTAAATGAAATAGGAGATGAGGCTCCAGAATGGGCCACTCAATCGTTGGTTCAGGTGAAAGCGAACTCTTCCCTGACTGTTGAAGTTGAGTCAGAGATGACGTATGAGCGGACTAATTTGGTTCGTAATACTGCTGCCAAAATTGGACAGCTAGTGAAATAACACGTTGGAATTCTATTCCGATTGAAAATAAATTGTTTAATCCTGCTTGTCTTTCTTGTTTTTCAATTAACAAGGTGTGTCCGGAAACACGGTCCTTCGTCACTTCTTTTACCAAACTGCATAGAAAAGATGGCATAAGGTGAGTGTGATTGAATTTTTGTAAAACTGTACCCTCTTAATGTGTTGATTCATGTGAATTCTCACGTTTGCATTTCTGATGAAAAATGTGTGTATACTAAATGTGTGGTTTTAATAGTGTGTTTACAATTTATTTATTTTCACAGTCAAGCTTTACGGCGAGATGTTAAGCTAGCTTTCTCCTGTTTTGACACCCTGAACAGGAAAGATGACCCATCGACATTTCCTTTATCCAGCGTTTTATAAACAGAACGGGGCGGAGTATCTTGTCCGACTACATTATGGATCCAAGAAACCATCCCAAGCAAAATCTGATGCCTGGAACCGTATTGTAAATCGTCTGGACCTCAGCTTTTTTAGAAAAGATCTCGCGGAATACTTGATTTATAATGACATATTCAAACCAATTCCCGTGTTTTGTTTTCTTATTGAGGGATTGATTCGCGAGAAGAAGTCTAAACGAAGAAAATATTATTCTTCCACGAAATGTAACATTTTCAAAAGGTTCAAATCAAGGTGTGCCGATCATGCTAAACTGACCTAATAGATATTGACAAATTGCTTCGACCTCGAGGATTAACTAGCAAGGTACTAGAATTTGCATAAGAATTCTACTTGTTTTAACACTTCGTAATTCCTTTGAACTAGTGCAATTCATTCTCCGTTTCTTTTTGTAATTTGTAGATTATTACTCACGTTTCAACTTATCTGGACATGTTGAACCCTAAAGTCCAAGTCTTCCATGCCCACGCGTTTTTTTCGGGAGACAATGGTTTCGTTGGTCATTTCTGTCAAACCTGGCCTTTTGCTACATATTTATCCCTTATCAAAAAACAATGTGAGGCATTCGTTTTCTTCTCGCTTGAATCAGACTCAAGTGACGAAAGTGGAGCTCATCTACATGCCTTAATTGGTGAATTATTCCTATTCTCTTGGCCCCTGCCCAAACAAGTTCAATTGGGTTTAACTCACAGTGGGACACCGGAAGCCACAGAAGTTTTATATCCTTCTTTGAATTTTGAACAACGTCTTCCACCAAAAATCTATTGACCAATGAATGTTTTTGCACAGTTGTAAAAGCTCAGGGATTATCATTTCTTCAAACTTTTCAACATCTGCCGGTTATCTACAGGGATATTTTGTGCGTGGAGTACTATCACCAGTTGATGTTGTGAACACAGGGGACCAGTTCAACTTTTCTGCGGCGGAAAGAAAATCAGCCATCATGTTGTCAATTTTAGCTCCAGGGTCATCTTTGAATAGAGTAGACACCCTTACTATGAAGGATTACACTCTTTCTAATTTATTGCAAAATGGATTCCCTTTTATCGCTTATGATACAAATTTCAGACGACGATTTAGCTCCACCCATGTCTTTGCAGAAGGTTCCTGCCGTCTTCTCGGTCTAAAAATATTAAATAAAGAATTTGAAAAAATGATACTATGCGTAATAATGAATCGTCAACTTAAGTCAGCTACAGCTTCCCGCATCTTATCTAACTGCGACGCAACGGGTTTGGGTGGAAACTCTTTAGCACGTGCAGCATGTTAAAAAAAACATAAACTACTATAAAAACTATAAAACAGATGGCAGATCGGGTATAATTATATATTTTGGTTAAATGAATTCTAAAATATTCATTACACGTGTTGTCACTAGGCTTTTTGATCAAATAAATGTAGTAACTTGCTGTAAAAACGTTTAAGCCAGCCCAATCAATTAGAAGTACACAATCTTACACACACGTGGGAGAAAGCTTTAGAATGAACTAAACTAAATGCTTATTTGCCAACTCAATTTGCCAACATAATTAAAACAGAAAAACACCTTTGTGGACATTCAGTTATGTTTATAAATATATGTTGATCATATGTTTTTATTTGTATAAATAAAATATTTTGATTCGAGGTAGGAAACGTTAAATAATTTTTAATTCCCATATGTATTTGTGAATAATGTGATATCAATGCCCAACCCAACCCAACCCAATCAACCACCCAACACGACCAGATAAAAATTTTTGAAACCAAATTTTATAAATGAGATCGGTTGACCTTTTGAAAATGGAGAATATTAGTGTGTAGATAGAATAGATAGAAGCGTTGCAGAACTTCAAATTGGTATGGAAATGTTAAAAATTAATTACCATGATGTTGCCGATTGATTGATTAGTCTATCGTCGTGCCTCAGATATCAAATATTGGCGTTGTCGTCGTACCTCCTCCTGAATTCCAGATTGCCTTAGTGAAGTTAGATATAATTTTGCTAACTGACGATCAACTATGTACTGAGTTCGACTCAAATGCTGTCAGGGATTGCTTCGGCATTCCTAGAAACACAAACCCGTACGATAATAGTAAGGTATTGCGAAAAGGGTGACTTGATGTGTCCCTTCATTGATGAAAATAGATACATTTTTACCCATTACACCAGAGCGGAAAGTTTTCCAAGATTTAACAGGAAAAGCTAAACATAGACAATTCGTTGGAAAACATGGAAACTGAATATGATTCAAGTCATACATGTCAATCCGATGTGCTATGTGCCTAAACAAAAAACAATATGTTTAATAAAAAGTACGCTTCGAAAACACAAGAACACCGGATGCATTTTGTATCTAACCTTCGACCTTTGGAGTGTAAATGTAAAGACTGATCACATCACGGCGATAGACGCTAGATCAGAGCTGTTATTATGAAAGTCTACAAATAACCAAGATCACTACGTGCAATAAATGCAACCAAAAATTTCTTCACACTCTGTTGAATAATGTATTATGTTTGTATTTAATATGTTATACCGTTAACGTCATTGCATACATAGCTCACCATTAGTTTCTGAAATCCAATGATGAACTTATAATTATTAATATTCTTATCATTGGGGGGGTCAGAGTGGTGAGACGGTCAATGTCTTATTCTCTCTGCCCATGATGCTTGGTTCCCTTCCAAGTACCCCGCACATTCCACCTGAGTATACCCGTGAGGTTTTTAGCACTATAGTAGTGCATGTTTTCCCACTGGCCCGTGTATAAATAAATCACGGGGATAAATGTCTATACTCTCTTTCCAGTATAAAG
>JAQIXO010000580.1:0-18073 GCA_034700305.1 Protaphorura armata
TTAACAATATGTATGTATCTTGTATGTATAACCAAATTGATTGGGCCTCATGGCTATGTCAAATAAATTTGAATTGAATTGATTGAATTGTAATTGGGAGAATAAAAAGAAATATGGAGAAAAAATGTATGTAATTAATGGTAACAAGATGTAGTTTGTAGTAAGAAAACTTTGGCATTCATGTGATTACGTGGAATGACTCAGGATCAGGCCGGATTGCCCATCCCCTATCATATCATAATCTGGTTATGTCTGTGCACATTTATTGAGTGCAGTCCCTGCTATGCTTGCAACATGACATTTCCCTGTATGTAGTTAAGACTACTTGTTCATGTATATCTGTGCCTGTAATACCCGCCTCTGCTTGTCACATAACATGGCCTTGCATGGTTTTCCTTACGTGCCTTTGAGTTCCGTATGTCTTTTGCCTGCGAGTATGCATAGCATGGCATACGTTTTTTATGCATGGGTTTTTCATGTCGTTTGCGCTCCCCTTTCTTTCCGTTGTGCATGTATATGTGAATTAGAGCATACAACTTTCCTTGCCTCTTGCCTTGTATATTTTACCCCTATACACACGCAATGTATGTTATTGTGCAGGTTATTTTGAACTCATGCCTCTCAACTATTGCATGATCCCGGGTGTGTTGAGTATGAACGGCAATGACCCTAAAAATTTCTTTCTTCCTTTCTAGCTACCGTCCTAAATATGTATTCTCATGTGTGAATGCCAAAATGCCCACCTTAGTCTTTTTAACCATTAATTGTGAGTAAACCGTTTGCATTAAATTCTTTAATCATGGTGGTTTAGCTTCTACATGCGATTGTGCATATATGAGTCCAAGTCCCATGTTCTTCGTACGATGCGCTCGTCAGTTACGTGCGTAATAAAAATGAATTCCTGACTTTAAAAATTATTCACTCTCTATTTTCTTCCTATTGCGTACAGCCTTTCCTGTAGTATGTAAGTTGAAAAATTATTTATTCTGCTTATATTTTGAATTTAGCTTCTAGATTTTCAACATGAATTCATACCGAGTCGATTCCATGCCTTATCCGTACCGTAGTTCAGCCAAACGAAATATTTCCACCAATTACCAGGACGCTCCCTTGGATTTATCTTGGAAATCAACTACTCAGGCAAAAACTACTGATCCTTCAATTAAGCCAATCAACTACTGCCAGGCCCATGATTCTCTTTGCAATAAAATAAACCCTTCTCACCCTGTTTCTTCTGTATACAATAAAGAATACGGTTCCTTAATCAAATCACCTCAAATCCTTTGGATCTACCCGAGGAGGAATGGCCTAAATACACTTCCCCTGCCTTTAATGTTCCAATTCCCCTCACACCGGAATTCTTACGAGTGTGTATGACTAAACTGGAGGGAGCCCAAGAGGATTGGTGCGAGTCCGAACTTACGGCACTCGAGGCTGCTGGTAATTTAACGATTCACACTGCCGTGGCTACTAATTTTGAACGAAATGACCGGAGCACTTTGGTCAGAAATACTGCCAAAAAGATTGGCCAGGTAACCCTTTATTGCTTACTTATTGCTTTCTTTGGAACAGTTTGCTGATTAATTAACCTGACCTGATACTAATTTAATTCTTTGTAGGTTTCACGTAAGAACAGTAGTTTCAGGGGTTCGGCAATCTCTGCCTCAGCCATGGGTTGCCGGTAATTTCTATATTTAACTATCATTTTTATCTGTAAAACTTGATTACGTGCATTTCCATAGTTATTATTTACTTTGAATTTTTACTGCCCTGGTTCTAGGAATCCAAAACGATTCCAGATTGAATACATCCTTTCTGCCCTGGAGCTAGTACGAATCGGTTCGTACTATAAAACTCTTGATCTGTGTTCAATTTACAACCCGGAATGTGCCCTTCTTTTGGCCCAACATAAACACAAACCCAAAGATGGATCCAGAATTTCTACCAGTGCGGACAAAATACTGGCCTCGGTAGCTATTTCTTACGCCCGAGAGGATATCGCTGAATTCTGCTTGCTTACTAAATTTCGACCTTTTCCCGACGTGATTAAATTCCTGAAGGAAGGAATTAAGATTGAAAACAATTGCCCAACTCGCATTTCGCATAGCCAAGATAAAGACAATCTTGAAGCCATTATAGCTTCTCGGGCTGCCAATCACTATGGCCTTCGTCCACAGGATTTTGCCGAATTATTTATGTCTAATTGTTTCTTCTTTTTGATAACGTGATTCCCGATTTGAATCAAGGTATGTATCTATGATTGTTGTCTTAACTCTTTGCTATTCTTTACAGATTATTACTCAATTTTGCACCTATCTCAACCGTCTCTGCACTAACATTCAAGTACTGCACCCCCATGCTTTCTCACCAGCAAATTCTCCATTTTCCTCACATTTCATTGAAGCTCATTGCTTTGTTACTTATTTACGACACCTGGACACCTCAAAGGAATTTTTCGCATTTCCTTCCATGGAACTTGACAGTCTCGAAACATCAGGCGCCCACTTCTTCATTCTGTGCGGTCAAAAATCGACTAAACGCATTTTGTGCATCAACTTGAATTCGGCAACCGAAGATCGTAGTGACGAGATGCGAGTTCTGGCCCTACCGCTTGACCATCACCTTTGCAACAATGACAGCAAAAATCCCTGGACCATGAGTACTACTGGACCCCTATTTCCCACTAATAAATTTTCTTACATTTGAATCAAAAAAATAAAATAATAGTTCTGACGCCGAGTACATTATATAGATAAGCCACTACCTCCGCAAGTTAATCAAGATGGCAGGATACGCCATCTATCTCCTGATCGTCATGTTTGGGATATCTTCCATGGCAGCTAACCCACAACAGGGAGAAGAAAGAATTATCCAAAAACTATTCAACACATTGGAAGCCAAAGCCCGATCCTTGTACTATTGTCGAGGATGGATCGACGGAATTAAATGATCGAGTGCCCCCTAATGCAACCAGCAGCCTCCTCCAAAGTGGTGACTATTACGCTCATCTATGAGGATATCTCAATAAGACCAATCCCCGCCTATGAATGATACGCTGAAACCACAACTTGCACAACAAACTATTTCTTCGTGGGAGCAATCCCGGCCTATGAATGCTACGCTGAAACCACAACTCACACAACAAATTATTTCTTCTTTGGGGCAACAACAGAGTGGAGACTGACCAGTAAACACCACATGACCCAATCTCAGTGCCAGGACATGATTATATCTCGCATGTCTCCTGAGGGAAAACAATTAGAACGCATACGTGACGGGTTCTTCGGTACCAAGGAAAAAGCAGAGGTGAATGGAAATGGGCAACTACTCAGAGGGATTGAGTCACTAATAACTATTATTCCGGGATGATAATAGCGATTAGCAACAAGGATGAGACCATTCAGACAACAACCAAAGTCACAGAGACATGTAAACAAGGCGATGGAGCCTGTCTTACTGAACTAGGAGTATTACTATGGAATCCAAGGAAGGGAAGTGTCTACCGATTAAAGGAAGGGGACACGACCCAGTGTATTATGACGAATCAACAGATAATCTGCCCAGAAAATAATCAAATCATTCCGAAACTACGTGACTACCATTTGCGGACTCCCTGTTGGTACAAACGACCAAGCCCTATATTTTACTCAGTTAGCTAACTAACAAACACACTAACAAAAGGACTGGTGGAAGTAGACGACGCGAAGGAGAATCATATCATCCGCTCCAAAAGAGAGTCCGCCGATACAAGTTGTTAAAATAAGTAATCATACAAATATTATTGTACTACTCTTGAACTTGTCTTTATGTTATTGAATAAGGGCCAAGGTCCCATCATTGTATTACTCTTAAACATATTCCCTGTATTATTGAATAAGGGACAAGGCCATAGTACCGTACGATTTACTGTAAAGGTTTTACTATAACATGTTTTGTCCTTCACATCTCTAGCTCACCCATTGTCTCATCCTCATATATAATGTCCGATTTTTGCCTGAATAAAACACTTGAACTTCACAACTCAAGTCTGCCGTTAGTACGAGTATTCATTTCTACGGCATAAAATTACGCTTTACTCCAGAGCGCTACGAATATTTCCCATTGGCTGCACAACCTCCAACTTTCCAACACCCGCCCCCCGACTCGTTGTAACACGTGCCACCTCAACTAATTAATATGCGAGTAATATTTTCGTTCCTTCTAGCTCAAGTGTAAGTCATATTCCTATACCGAAACCAAGAGATTAGATAAAGAGAATCAGCTGTTGTGCTAGCTACTTCGTGAGTCATTCAAAAGAGAAAAGTTGAAATGTAAACATTACAGAATTATGTGATCGAATTCGTTGTCGTTGTTTTCTTAAAAAACAAGTATTTTTTTTTAAAAGAACGAGTATTTCTTTAGAAAGTATTTTGAATTAGAAATATTTTTGTGAAATATTTTGGTGTAATACTTCATCATCTTATAAGAGGTAATTCACATTGCAAGAACGTGTATAGTCATGTATGGCGTATTGTGATAAGTAGTAATTATTATTATTTTTTGTCAAGTTACTGAAATACAAAATTTTAAAATTTCAGATTAGCATTTCAATAATGCCAATCGTTTGCTTTTAGCAATCAACGAATCGCCCATTTGTAATGGGTAAGTGTAACGATACTTATGTAATTTCTCTCATGGGTAATTAAGAAAAACTACATACTAAATAAAAATATTTCTTGTCATTTCATTTTAAGCCTGATGAAAAATTTGAAACCGGTCGCCGTCTAATAAATCAAATGAAGAACAATTAAATCGCTGTTTATTGATTTGGGTTTGAGAAGTCTAACATTCTTCATATAAAGAGGAATATTTAAAGGCTGAGGAATCATAAGCGATTGAGAAGTCTTCCTAAAACAAGTCAAAACGACAAACAATCTACGAAAGGCCTGCTTGTAGATAGCGGTGGGAATGAAAAATATGAAGTGGGTCAAAACGACAAACAATCTACGAAAGGCCTGCTTGTAGATAGCGGTGGGAATGAAAAATATGAAGTGGCCAGGACTCTGGACATCAAAATTTTGAAGAATGGAAAGCGTATGTTCAAACTTCAAACAACGAAATGTTATAGCCAGAAAAACGTTTAACCTGGGTGCATGAGCACGATTTGGAATATGATTCACTCTTTCTGGAATACATGCTCGATTTACAAATGCAAGAATATTCATAGTTATGTGTATCTATGCTACAATTCTTTTAGTTTGGCATAACTCGAATGAGAAATACACCAAAAATTCCACATTTGGTTTGCTAATATTAGAAATTGGTTAGTGCTCGGTGAAAATTGAATAATGCGGTGACTTTCTTGAACAAATGTGATTATTATTGTACCTTTTAAAAATCTCTGCTATGCTGAGCACTGGAGTTATCGCCCTCATAAAACTAACAAGAACTTCCTTTTTTAATTCTATTCTGCATTGGCCTCCCTTTGCTCGTATGTCATATTTTTTTACCCACACAGCACAGTACTTTATGTATTTCTCTTTTCTTTCGCTTTCCCAAAATAGTAACATAAATATGGAATTATTCATTTTCACCTGCACATAGCAAGAGTTTCGATCATGCTCGACAACAAACACCTGGTGCGTTTGTTCAATTCTTTGCTGTGCTGAGTATTATTGATAAAACCCTAATCAAACTCCTCCATTTCAACATGAATTTTCCTATTTGTTTATTTTTACTCTAGCATCCAATACACTTTTTTACAACATGGATTCCCATTACACTACGCCTTGGTTTCATCCTTCCAATAAAATGACCAGCGGCTTAACCCATCTGGGCGATCAGGAGTGGCCGTTGGATTTGTCTACTAAATCCACTAAGTTAACTATTGCTGGTTATGATCAACAATCATTTCTCAAGCGTGCCGGAAAAAATAACGACAAACAGACCTCCCATTTGGATAAAACCTATGTAGTCTCATCATCTCAAACTATGGATTTCAGTGCCCTAAATGTATATGGGGTAAAACTTCAAAAATTAGTGTAGGCAGGTGTTTTCACTTCACACGAAAATATTGACCAAACCCCTCTCAGGGCATGCCAGTGCACCCGAATAAAAATATGGCGTACCAAGGTACATGGGGTCAGCTCGCGTCATTCCCTTGTTAGTAAAATAGTAGCCTTAAACCAACACTCAGGGACACATGTTGTTACTGATGTTAATGTATATCTTGATACAATGTCTAATTTCATTGATTGACAAAGAATGCCAATCCCAGCCCGTGAAGAAGTTGACAAAATCAAATCAACTGATATGTACTTTTACCAGAAATTAATGTATGGCGACAGAAAGAAACGATAGGCTTAATGAAAATTAGATTAGCTAAGCGTAAGTTTGAAGATGCTATGGAACTCAGAGCTATGTTCTTTGGATAGAAATGTGTAGGTAATGTGGCTTGCTCGGTCCAATTGGCACACATACCCGTGGACCTGTCAGTGCTGAGTCCTCAATGGCGGACTCTTTTGTGTTGGTTCAGAATGTTATACCTAGATCGCAAATATATTTTCCCCCTAGTATCAAAGGTATTAAGAAAAATCTGAACACATATATGGTGGCTGAATTTAAATCAACCGCAGCACAAACGAATCAGGTTAAAAATCGGTTTCCAAAAATCCAAATGAATTCCAAACTTTGAGCACCGTTGTTCAGAAGCCACGCTAGAGGATTTGATCAATTTCATGGAGACGCACGTCTCGAATGGAACATTTCGAAATTAAGTCCAAGACTTTGATGAGCTCAAAGAATATAACACTGACATGATCAGATTATGAAAATATCATACGCTGTGCAATGGGGTTTTGAATTATAATGGTCAGAAAAATATTCCATCGGATAAGACTTGGCACGGTACAGGAAACAAGATCACACGTGAAAACTCGGCGCTAAATGCAAACAATTCTATTTTGAACACCTGCCAGGAATACAGAGAAATTCCGTAAAATTAATAAGAAAAAAAATAGGCGTGTAAATATGGTCTCCACTTCAGTGCTAAAATCCTACTCAGTTATCACGGATTATACCTACATTCCTATTTTAAATTAGCATTGCAAAATTTTTTATAAATGTGTAGTATCAAGAGGTTGCGTTTCCTCACGAAAATATTGTCCAAACTCCATTCAGGCTATGGCTATGACAAGGTCGCGTCAATTCCTTTCAAGAATTTTAGTCAATCAACCTCGAATTTCTTTAACTCGATGACGAGGGTAACCTTACTAAGAATTAAAATAAAACTTAAAATACCATCCTTGAACTAAACAATTTCTAATCTAATATTGAACGCACACATCTAATTAAGGAATGGTTCAGATATTCAGCTGCTCGACACATGTTTCCATGAAATACATAAATTCTAAAACTTCGAACCAATTGGAGATCTAAAGACGATCCTAATGCAGCACCAAGAGAAAGGGACACGAATCCAATGACGCTCCACTCGATGATAGTCCAGAGTCCTGCGAGTTGGAAGTGGACGTTGGAAGCATTGCGCATTGGGCGTCCATTCCACTGCAATTTTAAAAATATTTAGGGTAAATTATACGATTAATGAGGAGAAATTATCACCCAATAGTCCGCTATAATACTAGACCAATACAATTTAATAGAAAATAAGGTTTACCTTTTTCACACCCTTTGTTATGAGAACAATCCATCCAATTCTGGAGAGTATCGGACCTAAAAATTATGTATATTATGTAATGTAAATTAGTATTCTCTCTTCAATCTCAAAATTTTGAAATTCACGTAGAAATTGCAAATTACCAATGATGAACGCGATGGGATAGTTCCTATTGCAGATTCCGAATATTTCATGTATATGAAGGATATCCCACAGCTATAATTATCATGATGATCTCAGTCCACAATCCGAGGGTGGATAATACGGCAGTCAAACTACATGTACTTCCCACTCTGACTTCGTACTGAAATTCAGGCAAAAGGTTAGATTAACATTTAATACTTCACAATAAAATAAAAATTAGGAAAATGTAAAATCTTGAATGTTACCCAACAGTTTAATAAGTCAATCATTTTTCCTTTTTATACTTTAACGGGCGGAACATTGAAAAGAAAATACGCTTAACAATTTCTCAACCCTCAAAAATTGTGGCTATATAGATCATATATCTATCTATTCCATTCTCTTGCCGTTGCACTCAAAATGAAGTCCACTGACATGTGTGTTTTCGTTCTTTTCATTTAAAAATAAGGGTCTTCGCGACCTTACTTACAAGGGAGACTTTACCAGCTGCTCAACCCAGGCCATAACTGGTCTCATCCAATTGGTCATAGTGCACGTGTTAGGAAAATTTCAAACATCTGAAGAGTCTATCCCTTGTCAAATGGTAAATCTTGGGTCCACATTATGTGTAAGAAAAGGTCATTCTATTTATAAAGTAGCTCAGCAGGGTACAAAAAGTGATAGCTATAGAGAATGGGGGAGAAATTCAGGCTTTGGATTTACATAGGGTCCAACCTATTGGTGCCTTTACCTATCTTGAGCTCATGAAAATGAATGAATGAAATAGTTGTTGAATTCTGCAGTTCTGATTGGAAATTATATCAACTTTTTGAAAAATTTCTCATTAAAGATATAAAGATATGAAATTCTGATTAAATTATATGCGTTTTTTTTTAATACATAATCTCTCTTCAATCGGAAATCTCTACTCAAAAAAATTTTAATCTACAAAATCTCGACTAAAAAATTGAAATCTAGAAATTATCTTACCAATGACGATTTGGGTGAGTTATAATTGTAATTGCAGATATTTCGTGATGAAATCCCGCAAGCTAATTATAAAGGCATGAACACAGTTGGCACTTGGCAGTCCACGTTCCACAATCCAGGCATGATTAAAACTGTAAATAAAATACACAGAATTCCCATTTTACTGTAATTGAGCCAATGGGTTTTATTATCATTAGAGACATTAAATTTAAAGAAAATAAAATTTAGAAAAATTCAAATTCTTGGAAATTACCCAGCAGGAGCTCACAAGTCAATTAGCTTTTCAAGTTTTTTCTTCGATTTTTTGAACACACATTTTTCAAGGGATAATTATTTAACAATTTTTCCACTCTCAAAAATTGAAATTACGGATCATGTCCATGCCTGTCTTCACTGGCTGTAACTCTTGAACTGGTTCTTGTGGAATTTTGTTCATTTCGTTTGAAAATAAGGGTCTTCACATTCACAGCCTTCCCTTTGCCTTGGAACCCTCGATCACAAGGTACACTTGCAGGGTCCTGGGGTAAACCAAGTCTCATGCAAGTACTGCTTAGTCAAAATTTGAAACAAACGAACAAATGCATCCCTTGTTAAATCTTGGGTCCACATTTCGTTTGAGTTTGTAAATGGATTGGACATTTTTGAACTGACATACCAGGAATGAACGAATCTATAATTATACAGGGATAGGGGGAAAACGTTCAGGTTTTACATAAACATCCTCTCTATTCGGATCCTTATCGTGCGTACGTACTACAAAAAATATATAATGTTCTTTCCTTATCGTTTTGAATGCTATTATTTTAATCAAATGTGGAATACAAGATACATTCCATACAATACAGTAATATTTATAATAACACTTTGTAATATAATTCAATAATAATTTTTATCCAAAAACTTAATTCTTTTGAAATTGAACAACTTGGCTTCTTTAGTTTCCTTGAGGTTCATAATATTTTTCATTAATAATTTCTCAAAAATATACTAAATGTCCATTAAATTGTTTCGGCTGTTCTGTTCGGATCTGAACTGAATTTTCTAAATTGGTTTGGACTTTAACTTGAGCAAAGAATTATTTAGTTGAGGTTAAGGTTAAATAAAATAATTTAAAAATTTATTTTATTTTACTTCCTGTCTGTTGTCTTTCTTGTATATAGGAGAGTCATTATCCAGCGAACGAAAAGTCGAAATTATTTTGTTCGTACAACTTGTAGAAAATGTTGTAGAGAAATCGTCAAAACTTTTGTCAAAACAAAAAACAATTGTCCAAACTATCAAATTAAAATTGAATTTTCATTAAGTCATTTATTTCTCATGACATTTCTCAAGCTGACAAAAGGAACTTTTTTCTCCACACTCGGGATGGCAATCAATTTTTTTCCGATTCCGATTCCAATTCAATCCAATTCAAATGGTAAATTATCCAAAGGAGTGGAGGTGCCGGACGGAGACACGTGTACAAAGTTGGATTAGAAATAGAGTTTTTCAAAATAATAATACATTGTACTCCATGAGGGAATTCTGATTCATTTGGACAAAAGAAGCATTTATTAATTGTAATTTTTCGAATTTGTCGAAATTTGTAACTTATCGTTATCTTGTTATTATCTTAAAAAAAGAAACTCCTAAATGCCTTATCGTCGCCACCAACTTTACCTGGTTCTTGTATCACCATAAACTAATCCCTTCCTGGTTTAAACTTGATCTTTTTTGGGCATTATTGCTACAATCATAACTCCAACGAGGAGACAAGCTAAAAATCCGTTCCAGAAATCTTCCAACAGCTTCAATTTGATTTATTGAATTCGATAGCACGAAATAATTTTCTGTAACAGACAAAAATTGTCATTACTAAATTATTTATGTTCCAGGGACAAATTTTATACTCCAATTTTAATTATTTTTATGTTTGAATTACATCTCATTCTGTCCCCAAGTGTCAAGAGGACTCACCTTGAAATGAAATCTTTGAAGAGGCGAAATACGGCTGAGGACACATCTATTTTGAGTGAGTGTTTTTAAAACAGTTCTTTTTGTCCGTCAGACAAATTGAGCCGGTTGTCTCATTCAGGATGCTGCTGAGAGTCCCAGTCCATCAGACGGTCATCCGAAATCATCCGGGCTCACCAACCGTCGTCCAGACCGCTGAACTCAAAATAATGACATTTATATTTATCGGAGAAAGAAAATACAACATTTGAAGAGTCTGTCAATGCGACTGATCATGGCATCCGCCGACGAAGACATGGAAAATAAAAATAACTGGATTGGAAATCAAAATCCACTTAATTTTTAAAATAGAATTGTGAAAGATGAGGATGTGGATGGATCAGTATTCATCCAATGGAACTGGGTCTCTAGAGTAGTTGGTAGTCGTTCCATTTACACAACGTGCTGGGTTGTCAAAGTTGTCATATGCACATTAGCCAAGGGTTGTGGAGTAGAAAAGTAGGATTTTTCTACTATGACTCGATCAATCCGTAATTGCATAGAAATACAATTGTTCCCATTGTTTCACCTTGCTAGTCCTGACGAATTATCCCATCGATCTCTCACCGCCAAATAAAATGTAACATCAAATTGAAGGTCCAGGTCAAGATAATGTTCAAAAATCCTTTTATTTTAAGTCCAGCCCTTGAAATCAGAGTGAGAAATTGGGGGTAACAGTGTGAATGAAATACCAACATCAATTACACCACAAAATGGAAGATAAAGTCAAGATATTGTGAGAAAATCCGTTTATTTTAGTCAACCGGTTGATATGAACCTGAATAATGCAGTGGAAATGGAATAAGACGATCAAATTATATTAATAATAAATATAACTTAGTCAATGTCTAACATTAGTGTGTAAAAGAAATGTGAAATGTGAATTCGTAATTTTCATAATCAGTATTTTGTTTTGAAAATCTTAGCTATGATATCTATGAAAAAAAGCTTCACACTCTCATTCACTATTTACAATGCTAAAAATCTGCCCTGAGTGAAAAAAATATTTCCAATTTCTCAACTTGTTATTCTACCCTACTTCTCACCTCACACAGCACAGGATTAGTATGTGTCAATCTGCAGAGTCTCTCGACACCACCTGTCTATTATTTATCATAACGATCGCGTCTGGTAGTTTGTGTTTTTCTGCTCTCAGGATGGACCGATCATGACAATAAATATTCCATTCCATCTGTTAGTTGGATTGGGATGTGAAAGCCAAGCTAAGAATTCTTTTACGTGTAATACAAATTAAAATAAATAAAAAAAGTCGTTTGACATTGATCCAATTCTTTGCAGCTTTTACCATGTATTTCTCAAATGGTAAAAGCTGCAAAGAATTGAATTGAGTCAACGCCCTCAAGATATGGATTAAACAGACACCGAGTCCGGGGGATTTGCTCATCATTAGACACGAAACGTTAATAGAAAATATCAACTCATTAGAAACTTTTCAATTCTGACCGAATTGACATGAACAGCAAGAAGACTCGTCACGACAGTCACGAGCAGTGAGGAGGAGACCAAGTCTGTGCTGATTCCAGTCTTACCTGTAAGTGCAGTTAAATTAATTAATTTAAGTATGTAATTTAGGAAGGAGGCGCGCGGCTATCAGAAAAGAAAGTAAACCAACTGAGAATTTGTTCAATTTTAAGCCTAACCATTTGAGAAATTTTTTTCCAACGAATAGTTCTTACAGTATATTTCCTGCTTGGAACAAGTATGAAAAATCCTCCATACATTTAGCATTATTTAGAATGGACTGGATGGGATTCATTTCATCAACAGTCTGAAGTACGACTCACGAAAAAAACTCCTTCGACATTATGGGATTTATTTTGACGAGTCTGCGTCTGGTATTGGAGGTAGAAAGTCTATACAATGTTCCGAAAAAATTGGATAGAAAATTGTGGACGGAAGCAGAAGAGGTAAGTGAAACATGAAAATAATTAAAACTGGAGGATTGATCTTGTCGCTAAAATATAAATCATTTAATAATGACAAGTTGACTTGTTTGTTACAGAAAATCATTTCATGTTACTATCGAATTGAAGCTGCTGGAATTTTTGCTGGTGTATGAGATTTGTATTATAAGAGTGAATAATGAAAGAAAAACAATTTCTAAGATTTCTGGAGGAACAATTCTTGTTGGAGTTATGATTGGAGCAATAACTCCACCTCCAATGCCCAAAAATATCAGTTAATGTCTTATCCCTGTCCGCGTCAATCTGAATTCCAACTCCAACTCACAAGATTCAAATGTAATTGTTCCGGTTTTTCCACCGAACCCTGTAG
Organism: Protaphorura armata; assembly: GCA_034700305.1. Classification (NCBI taxonomy): domain Eukaryota; kingdom Metazoa; phylum Arthropoda; class Collembola; order Poduromorpha; family Onychiuridae; genus Protaphorura; species Protaphorura armata. The sequence continues at coordinate 13,055 of JAQIXO010000580.1, forward strand.
AATTTCTTACGCCCATCGTACCACCGACAGGTCAACTTCAAGATCAAATCGAAGGTCAATGCTGATCAGTTTACTTTGTCGCGACATGGGAGGCGCTGAATACCAAGAGACGCTTGATAAGATCAATATCAACTGGGTCTACGAACAAGAAGACACAGACAGTTGAAGCGACCACTTCAAAACTAAAACAGATGACATTAGTAATTCCCATGTTTCCAGTTCCCACCGTATCGTGTGTATTCAACTTGCTCCACAACAATTCCACTCCTATATACCCGTAAGTGTAATTGAATTAATTAATTTAAGTATGAAATTTAGGAAGGAATTGGCTCTATCTGAAAAGAAAGTAAAGCAACCGATAATTTGTTCAATTTTAACTCTGATCATTTGCGATAAATTTTTACAACGAATTATTTTTTTACAGTGTGTTTTCAGCTTGGAAGTACAAAAAATCCTTCATGCATTTAACATTGAATATAGACTGGATCGGATTAATGCGTTAAGTCACGAAAACACTGGACTACTTCAAATTAAAATACGTTAACTCCTTTGACATTGTGGGATTTGTTTTGACGAGTCTGGAATTGGAGGTCACAATTCACAAAGGTTGGCAGGTTGTAGGACAAAATGTGTAATCTGTCGAGGTACTACTCTGCTCGAAAATGTCGGAAAAATGGGAAGCAGGAGAGGTAATTCAAACATAAATATAATTAAACCCGGAGCATAAAACTGGTCGCTAGAACAGAATAATTTAGTAATGACAACTTGTTTTGTCTGTTACAGAAATCCACTCATTCGTCCAAAACTTATTCCGACGCCCAGTCCAGTTCTTCCGTTTCTTGAAACCAGCGTTTGGTTTGGTTCGGGTTCGGTACTGGGTTCTTAATTGGGTTTTTACTAGAACAAATTTGGTGATCTCTGGAGGGTTTACAGGTCAACAGAGACTGCTGAAAATGGGGACAAATACTTGGAGTAACCTTGCCTTTGTAAGGACACCTCATTTGAGTCGTGCCATTTAGCTACCGCATTTTTTTCAATTTAACCATCGTTAATATCTCCAGCCACTGAGAAGTACATACGCTCGTACGTACGTTTGAGAGCACGCACGACAGGCAATCCATTTCAGTAATAGTTTTAATCCAAATACATGAAGGCGTCGTTAATCGCAGTGACCATAATTGATTAGAGTTACAAGTTAACCATAGAATGCTATCTCTTGTAGTTCTGTTGTTGTATAGATTGTTTTCTACACATAATACCCGGCCCAAAATTAAAAATGTCAAAGAAACAATTAAACGGCCTAAATATTTTCATTCACCGGGGCACGCGCACGTAGCAGTCATAATTAATTAATACTAATTATAACAATGTCAAATGTGAAAGTGCAACACTGGCGGACAAAAGAATGTGTCGATATATATTTCATTAGCATCTGAGTTTGGCATTAACTTAGAGGAAAGCGGAAGATATTAGCGTTAAAAGTTAAAGTGAAATAATTAATGATTAAATAATGCGAATACTACACATATTAACTTAACCGAAAAATTAAAATTAAATTCTGTGAGGAGGCAACTTGGAGAAACCATCATTTTCGGTAACCACTTCCTCGGAATCCCGTTGGAACTGATGAGAGGAAATTTGGATGTACGGTGTGCTTGTATTTGCTTCATGTATGAGAAATAGAAACTGGGAATTTGAAGATTTATTACTCATAGAATGAATTTTAGTCCCGACAATGTTTTCCCGTCATTGAGATAAATCAACGATATCAAATGTGAAAACCGCAACAACGCAAAAGTATGAATTCATTTTTATTATATATCTGCATCCGCATAGGGGTATGAGGAAGACGGATGATGTTTATGCTAAAAGTTCAAGTTAAGTAACGATTACATAATGCGAGTAGTATTACACATATTAACTTAACCAAAAAATAAAAATTAATTCGGTGAAGACTCAACTCACTCAACTACTATTTTATTGTAGAAATTACACTTTCTTTATCATTTCCGGTAACCACTTCCGTAGATTGCACTTCAATTGAATCTCCCTGGAAGTGATAAAAAGAAATCTGCGTGGAAGGTGGACGGTCATTTTATTTTGCCAGGATATGTATAGATATTAATTCTAAATTAAACAAAATATTATAAACAATTTTCTTATTCGAGCTCTAGTTGTGAAAGACTCATATTGACTAGCCTTGACGCCCTCTCCCCAATATACTGAGAAAAATATATATTGTGGTAAATGGATTTTTGAGCTGACTAAATACTTTGACGTAACAAGCGGAAAACTAAAGTAACTAGTTTGAGATGACGATTGGAACAGTTAACCATGTTAGAGTGACTTTGTTGTTATTATTTCTGCCTCACTTCGTTGTTTTGATCAGGACACTTGACTTGCCAGACACAGGGGTATATTTTGATATGTCTTCATTAAAAACTATTATAATTACAATATCTTCTGAGAATAAATCTAATTTTGTACAATTCTACCACTTTAGGTTAAACAATTACAACCTGATTCAAATGGCACTCTACGAGTCATTAAAGCAGAAATTGACGTATTTTCAATTTCTCCCGTGTCATTAAAATCCTTGACTCTCATTGAAGTGAACTTGACTTGGGATAACACAAAACCATTGCAATTGGAAAATCTCCAGAGCTTAACATTATTATCTTGTCAACTGAATCCAAACTCTATTAGTTTCAGTGAATCCTTGGTATCCCTCAAATTAATTAGAACGACGTTTATAAATGGAACTCTGTACGACCTCTTGGATCATGCAAATGGACTTCAATACCTCGAACTGTTTGCAATGTCCGACATGATCTGGGATGATTCAAAACCACCAGTACATTTGGAATGGCTGGAAGTGTTGGAAATTACATCTTGCATTTTCAATCCAAACTCAATTATTTTCAGTGATTCCTTGAGTTATTTGACTCTAGAGAAAGTGAGGTTTACTAATGGAACACTAGTTGACATCTTCAAAAGTGCCACTGATTTGAAAGTTCTAGATATGAAATTGATGGACCAAATTGACATTTCAAAATTATTATTACAACATGTCAACAAGTTAGTTTCCCTAACACTACAAGACACACAGTTCGTGAACGGAAGTCTACTCGACGTCCTGAACAAAGCCACCGGACTTCAATTTCTCACTCTCGAAAGGTATGGAATATTGAACCTCTCCAAACTGAATTTAAACCAGTCAAATGGGAATCAATTCCTTCATCATTTGAATGATTTTACGATAAGTGAAATAGAATTAGTCAATGGAACACTCTATGATCTTCTACAAACATCTAATAAGCTCAAGAGACTTGAAATTAAGGACATTGGTGAACTTGACATTTCTAATTGGAATTTCAACAAATCAGATAATTCAAGCTTTCAATTTTACTCATTACCTGAACACTCCACAAGGTTTTCTATACGAAACACGAAATTGACTAATGGAAGTCTGAGGGACCTTTTGAGAAATGCAAAGAGTCTTCGAGTCCTCGGAATTGAAGGAATTGGTACAGTGGATTTCTCAGAATGCGGCTCGAATAACTGGGGTGCAGAATTATTTGGAAAATTGAAGTATTTAAAAATTGTGAATGTGACACTGATAGGAACAACTGTGAATGACATATTGAATGCTTCCTATCAAATCGAGCATCTGGCATTTGGGCAAACATCGAATATTGACCTGTCCAAGAAACTCCAAGCATGGGAGAGGCTACACACCTTATTAATCGGAAAGACAAATTTTGTGAATGGAAATATCTACGACCTCTTGAAAATGACCACCAATCTGGAAACCCTAGAAATTGACAATATGGGTAAAATTGACATTTCAAAAGTATGTGCGGACAAATTAATAACGCTCCAACTCATAGGAGTTACATTGACACGCTCTCGCCCATCTGAAGTTCCCCGATTTCAAAACTTACAGACTTTTGTGCTTGATCAAGGAGCCGCCGAGGACAACAGAAAACTTTTCCACAACTTTGACCAGATGTTTCCAAATATTGTGGAAATTAGAACAGGTTCCCAACTGATTGTACATCCAAAGGATCTTATATCCATGATGAATTCTTCTGCCATGTCTTTGACATTCTCATTTGATTTTGACCCACCCGTGAAAACATATGAATTTGGAAAAGCCATGAAGAAGATAATCGCGGCTGGTTATATTCATGGTAATCATTTTGAAGCAACCAGTAAAAAAATCCTCATCATAAATCCAATCTATAACGAAACTCCTATTGTACAAAGAGTTCACCACATTTCATTAAGGAGAGATAAATTCTCCAACGGTACGTATTCGAAATGGGATGTATATTTCGATACCACATCATTTGGATTCTACTCGGGAATAATGGACGACATCAAACCCGTGGAAACACAAGCAACCATTTATTCTTATTTTATAATTTTACTCGTATTCATCGGGATTGGAACGACTGGTAATATTCTCAGTGGAATCGTGTTATTCAAGACAAAGATGGAAAACTCAGCCGGAGTTATTTTATTTGCTCTAACATTCTTTGACACTGGAGTGATTTTGACTTACCTGGCCAGTGCGTACTTCAACGCTGAATTATTTTATCGGATGTTTCTTATGACTGGGTCTAAATCTACAGAGTACACGGTGGATGAGCATCTCTGGTTAAACCAACAACATTCTATTCTGACACTTTTCATTTATCCACTTAACAAAACTGGTAAGAAATCAATTAGTTTACCTCATTTTTAATACACTTCCCGGAATCTCGGCCTACATTTTTCTATTTTCCCATTAGTTTACACGGCTTCCGTTTACACAACACTCCTCATCTCTTTCGAAAGGTACATCGCTGTCTGTTTTCCATTGAAAGCCAAATATCTTCTAACCCGACGAAATTCCATTCGTGCGATTGTGGTCATTTTGATGTTTTCTGTAATTTTAAACATTCCGCGTTGGATTGAATCCTACGAATGGAACACTTACTCAGAAGACAGTCCGAATTGGAATGAGTTCTACAA
>JAQIXO010000581.1:0-18071 GCA_034700305.1 Protaphorura armata
CGGAATGTACGGGGACTCGTGACATTGTTCTCCATAATGAATGTTTTGAGGGTTGGACAGATGTAGAATTGCGAAAATAACTGTGAACCATTCTCGCCATGATGCCAATCGTATTCAAATCTGATATTCAATGTTTCGAGAACTGGGAAGATATGATTCAAATCCACATGTTTGTGAGCCAAGTCCTTCCTGACACCGAATTTGAAGGACTTAAGTTTCGGCATGTTCGGAAATTCCATCAAATAAACTGTACGATATCCATCAGCCATATTTAAATCTTCCAAGGTATCTTTAAAAATTGTTGCCAATTGAAATTGGATGTCGTCCGTTGAATTTCTGCTCACTGTGACAAAAGAGTTCGGCGTGAAACTGACTTCCTTCAATTTCAAACCGTTCGGTTTTTCAGCCATACTTCTCAGAATTTTGATGTGCGTGAAACTCGCAGATTTGAGTGATAAAGATTGAATGGATGATTCCATTCCCAGCTTTTCAATTGAATTCAACACACAAGTGATAGCACTTTTCGAATTGCCCGGGTGGTTGATGTCTTCAATGGCGATGTGAGAAATGTTCGAAGCCACGCTGAGTAATTCGTCAAAAAATGTTGGACATTGTTTGACTGAGGGTTCAACGGAGGCAATTTTGAATGTCAACTTCTTGAGAGCTGATAATACGGGTGTCGATGTCGAATCCGGGAATAGTTTGACAGGATTTCTAGATCCAGAGAGAAATCGTCCAGAAATTGTAAGAGTTTCCAATTTTGGTGATAGCTTGAGCAATTCTGAGATGTTTTCGATTGTACGAAAGTAGTGTGGTACATCGTGCGGTTGATGTAAAACAATTTCCTTGATGAATTGTCCACAAGTGTCAAGGAATTGTTTACCATCTCCATCTGTTGTACGAAAGGGCCCAAGGCGATACTTGTCAAACGGTATTCCCACTTCATTCGACTTGAACAGATTGACAAAATCCACAATCTGATGGGTTTCACTATTTTTCTCCTCACATTTCGTCCCATAAATCGTGGCTTGGAAGGTTGAACGCATGTGTGGAAGGGTGTGTGCATTCCATTTCTTACAAACTCCGCGACATGCCTTCAAATCGTAACGTCTCACTTTTCCAAACAAGAGCTTAAGGATCTGGAATAGAAAACACAAATTATTAAATCAGAATTTCAGTTTAATTTCAAAGATAGATCAATTATGAGCTTACGAGGTCGTTCATCAAAGGGTGGTCTGGTCGTTCCAACCATTCTTCTTCAACAAGGAAGGGCACATCCGGCGGATTCCCAGTCGCAGCAGCGTCGCCAACCTATAATATTTCAAAGAGAAAATACCAATTTTTATCTCAGGCAATTTCGGAAAATTCAAGTGGAAAAAATTATATTAACAGGGGTGGCAAATGTGTCCTAACATCCTAACGAAGAGTATAAAAAAAAAGGAAAACCCGTAAAAAACCTGAGAAAAACGAATTACGGACGGAGGAGAAAAAAGTAAAAAATTAAAGAAGAGGATGAGGAGGAGGAGAAAAAATTGTATTTTTGTAAAATATGTGTTCTCATTTTGAAATTATCTTCTCCGAAGCCTTGGAGGAATTTTCGCGTTATGAATAATTAGAATTTGGCCAAACAAATTTTCCACCCCTGACATTTAAACACATTGCCTGATATTTAAAGTAAGACTTTAAAATATTAAAATACTCCGTCCCATTCTGGATTTCATTTTGTTGTTAAAATTATAAATCAACTCATTCCAATCAATATTGTTCTTGACCGAAATAAAAAAACATCTCGCTAATTGTTCCTAATCCACATTCGGTATAAAAAGAGCTCTTTTAAAAGAAAGCTTAAAATATAATTAGAAGTGAAGTCACAAGGAATGAAGATTTTTCTAAATTATGGTACTTACAAAAGACGATGACATTTCCGGGGAAATTCGCTGAGTTAGGTCGGGGGTGACTTTGTCCTCTGATTTCCTGTCGAATTTGAATCCAACTACTTGAATTTTTTTGATTTCGTATTATTTTCCTTCTTTATTTTGGTTGATTAATTAGATTTTTTCGTTTGCACTCGGCATGTTCCAGGTGTTTTGAAATGTTTTTGTTTTCCCACGGAAATTGAATGAATCAGTGGATCGTTCATAAATGATTTTGCTACTCAAACGAGTCCGAAGGGAATGAAAAAATTAAATGAATATATTGAATGAAGCTGAAACGTACACTTACGTAGTAATTCCAATTAATATTATATCAATATTTCAGTCTATTTTTTTATAATATAATACAATACGTCTCAATATTTACAACTCAAATATCGAATTTTTATTTCCTAATTCTGGTCATTCTTTGGCTGATTTCATAATAATATGGATTAAATCTAAGGTATTCTGATTGTTCTGCCAAAAATCATCCTGTGACACCTAATGACGAATCAATCGAGACTTGTTCTTGTTGTTCTATGGAATGTTGCACTTGAATGTTAATAAACAATCTTGAATCTTGAGGAAATCGGTTTAGAATTTCTTCAGATTTGCGGAAAAACAGCAGTAGTTGACAAGAATGAAGGCGAAGGCGATGAAGTTTATCCAATTGAAGACATCTCTGAATTACAAACATATCCTAGAGATACTAATATATCTAATCAACCAAAACTCAATCATCCGAGAACTGAACTCCCGAACAAGTAACCCAAAATAAATCATGCTATGAATATTTTTATCGCATCTTGGATGGTAAAAATGAGACGAACTACATCCTAAGTAAACTTTAACTGGAAAAAGGCCAGGTGTACCAATTAATTGTGACAGCCGTTAAATGTCGCCAAGGAAATTTTTTTACGACAGAAATTGTTCCATTGAATCGGCAGGCACCCATTTTAAGTTTTACCTCAACTGTTTCTTTTTAATTAGTTCTTTAACTTAAACGTAAATTATTATTTCAATGATTCATTGAAGAGGTAAATACATAGTCATCATACAATTTTTTTAGCGGAGTGGTCAAGTCGAGTGCGAGTGTACGTTTGCAAGAAACAACTACAGAGTACAATTCAAATATACAACACGGCTTGAAAGTATGAATGGTCGTGCAAATAGATTTCCGTTCCGTTGTACCAAAATTTCTAAACTATTGCTCTTATACAAAATGAATTCATTAAACTTCTCCTTTCAATATTTTCTGTGCTCATAGATTACATACACCTGAACTTATGTGAGACGGCTATTTCCTAAAATGTATTTGTTTTACTCTTCAACTCAATATTAAGTTATGTACTTTTGTGCTCAACAAAAGAGAACGTTCTCGTTCATGCGTCCAAAAAATTTATTTAGGACTTCTGTTGTCAATCCTTGAAATGTTCACGAGAGCATTCATTCAAATATTTTTTCCAAGATAATTAAAATTTTCTGAAAATATCATGAATGTATTCCCATTTTTGTGTAATTGTTTCTCCATTTTGTTTGTTCACTCGAACGTATTATCTTACACCGTTGTGTACACTTATGAAATTAGAAATTTAAACCAAGTTTTGAGTTTACATCAATCAAAATTTATTCATTTAATTCTAGTGGATAACGTGGTTGAATTTGTTCCACTTGAAATTCCAATTGTAATATCAAATGTTCAAGAATTGGAGTTTAATATTGAAATCACTTCTACACTCATTCAATCTTTTCAAAATAAAATCACATCGAAAAGACAAATAAAGACTTGTGGAATGTTCCACTTTGTTATTACGAGTCTGAGTGAGAATCGAGTAAATCATTGGTTGGAGATTGTGTACAAAATTGTGAAGGATTACACATTAGACCAACAACTTGGTCTACCGTCGTTCGGCGATCAATTACACGTATTTGGAACCCAAACGGTGTTACAAACTATTAATTTGGCAAATATTCCTAAAACTTTTATACTCAATTACTATGTTTGGAAAATCGTGTTTGTGCGAATAACGAACGAAAACGAGGGAAAGTCAATTGCTACAATTAAAAGTGTAAAGATAATTTGCCATGATGAACATGGTAAACGAACAATGAGCTCTGAATCAGTTCTTCTTGAAAATATATCAAATAAATCTCAATATCATTTACACCTGAGAACTCCTCCAGCCATAGAAAATTACATGGCTTCGTTCACATACTTTGGGTGCACGACACAAGGGTTCAAAAAAATTAGAATGGACACTTATTCTAGTGAATCTAAATATCTTGACCTTTCACATTCACGTGAAACTGATTTGGATGACTACATATTTCCACTGATTTTGGGAAACCTTGCCCCAAAATTCAATAACACATCCCAGGGACCATTTGTGAATTTCTGTCAGTTCTCCATCTTACCATCCATTTATCGAACGTCGTCCCAGGTATTCACAGGCAGTGATTACTTTACATTCATATCGTGCTCAGCGATAAACGGTCACTTGGATTTCACTTCATATTTAGACCCTTTCCAATTAAATGCGTGGATTGCGCTTCTCGCGGCTCTTTTGACAACAATCGCCTTTAATTCTTTTATATTTTATTGCCAACACGATGCTATCTCATTTTGGGAGGTATTCTTTGTATTTCCTATGATTCTCTTGGAACAACCGATGCAAATCTCCAGAATCAGATCCCGTAAATGGTTCAACGTGATTTTAATGAGTTGGTTGATTATGAGCATTGCACTCATTAATCAGTACAAGGGAATTGTAACTACAGACTTAACGGCACCCAGACAAATGAAATATTTTGAGACCATCGATCAATTGGTGAAACACAATGCGACTGTGTATTCTGACTTGAGTTTTTGTACTACGGGAGTTACCAAACATTGTATTCGTCATCAGGATTTTCAAGATGCGACAAATAGTTCTTTCAATCCTTTAATTTACCGTTGGATTAATGTAAATATTACAAACAAAGAAGAATTTTTAAAATATGTACAAACTCATATGACTGACTACACAGTGCTGGGTAAAAAAATCAGCCAACAGTCAATTAAGTTTGGAAGTTCTTGATCTGCTGTGCCTTCAAAACTAAACAGTCTGATGAGCCTTCTAAAATTACCAGATGACTCATCTGAATTGGACTCTGTTGAGAACTCAATTCACATGTGTAATCGCACAGTATATTTAGGACTCAAGTCCAGTATTGACCAAAAATTTCCGGATGGAACACGTCCATTCAAGACCGGACATTTTTTTCGTGTTGGAAAGGACCGGATCATGGAAGGTGTGGAAGTTTGGGAATTTAGATCTTTCTCTGAAGTCGGACATTTGGTCACGAGATTTCAAGGGGTCATAGAGTCAGGGCTTTACTTTTGGTGGGAACAAAGATTCAAGACATTTAAGATTTCAAGGCGTAAAAAGTTTACAAAGAAATTCAAACCTAAAATTGTGGGCAAGATTGAAAAAGAAGGTTATTCAACTGGGCTTAATTCAAACTTCGCCGTAGTTTTTATTATTTTTAGTGTTGGATGTGGAATTGGAATTGGAATGGTTCTTCTAGAAGTAATTTGGAACCAAGTCCTTCAATTACTTTGGAAATTCAAAAATTGTATTTTGTTTCCATTATAATTACAATTAGGAATTTTGGTCATTAAGCGGTCATAAAATATTAGCCTAAACTTAATTCACTAATAATGTCTAAATGGATTACAAAGCTCTGAGTCGTTGGCGACTAAAGTTTTAGAGTAAAATGATTTAATCACGTGAATACCATTTAGCTACATCGCATTCGCAGCATACAACGGACATACGACGGAATCTACAATTTTTCACAACTTTGCTGCAACAAATATTTTACTAACCGATACTGTAAAGTTAAAGAATTTATGTATTTATTTATTTATGTACACTAAAGTGTTACTTTAAAAACACGGACTGATTCCTAATACATGTATTGATTTCGGTGTCAAACAATGGAATAGAAATTCATGCGGTACATAAATTTCGAATGCACATAAAATATGCATTCGTTCCAAACCAGCGTGCCATTGTGGATTGTATGCTCCGAAATGGTATAAGACAAGTGAAACACACAATTCAGCACATGTTACATGGTTATAAGGACAAAAAAACTTTGCCAAATAATTTTCAACGGTGTTAGGTTGAGAGTGGGACTGGCATTGCACTGGTCAACATAGAAGATGTTATGTTGTGAAGATGCCGGGCCACGTACATACATACGAACATATTTTATGCTATGCACAACGACGACTTCACCTTGACAATGAACAAGTTCTTATCACTCAGGTTAGTGCACTTTGAATAACAATGTGCAAAAATGCATACATATACTATAGTAAAATGTGATGTCTTAAGACGGGTTATTTAATGGTTCCATATGTAATGTTGATGCAAATGTAAATGTACACGCTGGATGCAAATGCATGCTGTTCTCGGAATTGTCTGTACAATTGTGGAAACGCAGTTGGGTTTGTAGCTGCGCCGCCTAGCCCACTGATTCTCATTTGTGAATTTGGGAATCAAATAGTTAGTACATAATTTTGTAAATAAGTAAAAGTACATGCAATGTCTAGCCCTGAGAATTTTAACCAAGACTTTGTTGAATTTTATAAGTCATCACGTGTGAGGAGAGATGTGGAACTCAAATTCAATACAATCGTACCACTCTACAAACAATATATAAGGTAAATAAGAAAATTATTGGCAGTTGGTTTACGTGGCGCAGGGCATGAGACGCTGAAATACTAATATGTGTATTATTATTATTTTATGACGTTGACCTTGACATGACACTCAACATTGTGAATATATTCCGCAGAAAACAGCATTACCAACACTTGGAACATATCTGCATTTCCATTGGAGTTGTGTTTGCCATTTTATTCATCATTGCTCTTCTCATTTTCGCATTCACAGCCAGCATGATTTTATTTTTCCAAGAAGACAGGTAATTAATTGGTGTTTTTTTATTATTATTTTATTTTGATATGATTTGATTCTCAATAATACTCAAATTAGGTCGAGTCGCGGATACGGATATTCTGAGTCTGGATGGTCGGCTGGTACTTGGATTATTTTTGGTATAGTAATTATCGTTGCGGGAAGTTGCAGTTTGGTTGGATGTAAACGCATTTCAGTCTACCTCACACCAAAAGACGGTAAGTATTTCTGCATAAATCCTCTCCTGATTCATATTATGTGACTGCAGCAGATTAAATGAATTTTCTTTACATATCGTTACAGAACCCGCAAAAGTTGGTGAGGACAATAACAGCATTCCATTACTTGAGGCACAGACAGTATAGATTAACCGCTGGAAACGGGTAGGTATATATTATTGTACTGTACTTAACATAATGTATGTCGTTACGTTATTGTAACATATACCGTGTAATTTTAATAAAGTTCGTGATCATTTTAATTCTTTCGTCGACTAATCCAATTTATTTGCGTCGAAAAATCATGAGGGTTGTATTTATTATTTTGACATTGGCATTTCTGATGGGTATTGTCATTGCAGCAGACAGCGAGCGTATTATGAAAAGCCTTGCCCAATTTAAATTTGATTTTTGATTCGATAAATGATAACTTGTTAAAAATACAAACAAATAAATAAGCCACCAATTTATTGGATTTGTGATGATTTAGATTTATTAAGATTTTGAGTAGCCTCGAACAAGTTTATATTTCCGATTGTTGTAAGTAATGACGTAGGGTGTGAGTATGACACTCTTCCCTACATCACCCTTTGTGTAATTGATGATTCTGGCACTACCAGGTTTGACTTTTTCCGGTGTCTGGGCATTGTTATTGTTAATAGAGTAGTAAGAATAGGATGACCTGGATGATGTAGTAGTGGTGGTTGCAGGTGTAGATGTGGTTGTTGTGGGCACGCCAGATAATTTTCGAATAATACTTCCAGTTCCAATCTCACGTTTAATATTGGCGGCGGTTCCACTGACCTGACTGAAAGCACTGCCCGGTAATGAAAACACTACCGCTAGTGCTACCAGCAAAATCATGATCTATAAAATAAAATTATTACTTTATTAATTAACTTACTAAAAGTGTTTGAAAATTAATTATGACTTACGGAGGAAATATGTGAGTCCATTTCGACGCTGCTACGTACGGCTTTACTGTAAAATTGAAAATACAAGAGATTTCCTCCTCACAAACTCCTTTTATTGTGTTCACTCATCTTCACGAAATTAAATTGATTCCGGACTCATTGTTAATTTGTATGAGTTCAACATGAGTACATGTTCATCATTTGTTGTGACCAAGGAAGAGCAATTAATTCTGAGATAAAGAAGAGATAAAAAAACATACACTCTCATTTGTACGCTCATCCTCGTCCTTTATTGTCCTCTTGATTTATGACTTGTGGAGGAAAGATAAGACTATGACTAGAAAGAAAATCAAAATCAAGGTTGACATTGTTGGACCCAATCACAACATAACATGACATGACACAGTGCAATTAAATGGGAATTGAACGAGTAATAACAATAATGAGTACCAGAAGAAGAAGAGCAGAATACAGATGAGGAAGAACTTTAATTGTTGCGAGATGAGTTAATTAATGAGTAAACGAGTGCAGAATATTTTACTAATTAATACTTTTTTACGATTAATTTGTATTTGTGCTGGACTAACTGGACTGTGGAAATTATTTACTATAGCAATCGCACTCAATTCATTTTTTGGAATTATTTTTGCAAGAGTGGGTCCAGTCCAAGCAGAAATCTATCTGTCGCCTTAATTGTCAGCTTAATTTCAATTTGCTGCATGAAATAAATGTAAATGTTATCAAATCTAATCCAGTCTAGTCCAGTCCAATAAATCTCCAGTTTTATGGTGCAAATTTTGACTATAAATACAAATCTCCTTTGCCTATCAAATTCAAAGTCAAAAAATTCTCTGACCAATTAACTTGTAAAAATGGCCAAGTTAATATTCCTTCTCGTGTTCTCCTTTTTTGGGATGACTCAGGCTCAGACTCAATCCCTCGATTCTGATTATGGTATTACCAATCAAAGTTGCCAGACATCGGGGAAAATAGACGTTAATGCCTCAAGTTGTGCTGCTCTGGCGGCCAATGTTGTCAACGTTTCTCCTGTCATTGTAAGTCAATCATTCAATTTAATTCAATTAATCAAAATCAAAGTCATTTGGCAAAAATGGTAGAATTTTTTATTTTTGTTTGTATATTCATATATTCATATCTAGCAATGCAAGCCGCCTTGTCCTAAGCGAAACAGTTCCCATAAGAACACTTAAGTTAAGCGAAGGATGACAGTGAGTTGCTTGGATGGGTAACCATTCGAGTGCTCGTTGAGTGCGATTTGCCGAATCGTAGTTCGGCTCGGTGCGTCTAGAGGTCACCTCTCTAGCAGTACGGGATTACGTCTAATGCAACACCATTCTACTAAACTTAACCTAACCAAACCAAAATACCTCTTCGGGTGTTGCATTGGCCTCTCAGAGTTACCTTCTCTGTGAGATGTGGACGACGCAACAACCTCCCCTGCGCAGGATGTCGATCTAGCAAACGTGTATTATTACCAGACATGACGAAGCGACTCAATTCTACTTCCGTTGTACACGTAAATGAAGTATTTCTAGTATTTCATTCAATAATATCAACACCATGCATTTTAGTTTTCAATATTCGCTAGTAGACTGTATAATTCAACTTATCTTATTCATAAAGTATATAAATCTCTGAATTTTTTTTGATAATAATGAGCGCCAGTCCAGTGGAAAATGTTACACTGTTAATCCTTTCATAATTCAACATTTCATTTTATTTCAATTGTCCAGTACCATGGTCCCTATTATATTTCCAGAATACATTTGTAAATAAGTTATGTAGTCCCAGAAACCTCAGGAAGGCGCAAAATACATTTGAAGTTAGTTGGAATGACAATTTGACCAAAATAACGCCGAAACCAAAAATGGTTATCTAAACAAAACGAAATTATAATAACATACGGTAGCTTTAGTATAATATATATAGTAACTTAAAACCACAACTTGCCAAGCCAAATGTACAAGCAGTGAAAACATATCGTAGGAATATAATAATACCAATACCACAGAATTTTGAACGCGCATTTTGGTTTGAATAAAGTGGAAAGTAAAGTGAAATTCTTCTCTCAACGCGCAATTGAAATGAAGTTTTCGGAAACCAGTTCCAGTTTTTATCGCCGTTTGAACTTGCTTGAATTCGTTGCTTGGAAACACACCAAGATTATTTTTCATCAACCCATTATGCAATGGAGACCTGAATGTGCAGAGTACTCAAGGTTTGGTGCAATTATTGTATTTTGACCTAAGCTGTATTGGATAGACTCTTTTTTGTTTGTACATTTATGTAATTTTACTGATACAAGCAGATGTGATGAATGAAGAGCACATGGTGAGATCTTTCGTGTAACATTTTGCTATAAATTATAGCAAATCTGCGAGAACAGATGGTATGGAGTTTGTACGAATATTAAGACTTAGAGTTAAGATCCGTAGTCCTAGCTGTGAAAGAAACAAGAAGATAATTATACATTTATTATCATATCAGTTTTTTGGCAGGAGGGGTACATGAGAAATGAAATACATCCCCCCTGGTTTTGTCTTGTGGGTTAAAATCCAACACAGTTTAGTCACAACAAATTAGCTCACAAGTAAAAATTAATTTGAAATTTCTCTTTGACTGTTTTACTTACAGTTTACTACAAGGAGTTTGTACAAATTAAACATTTGATGATTCGTCCATTCTCCTTGGTTTACTATATGTATTTGACAAAAAAATTCGTTCTCATATATTATTTTTCATATAAAAATTCATATATTCTACTAAATTACATGGGATTTATATAAAGCGGTGAATCCAAGTAAAGGGAAGCATGCATCAAAAGAAGAGCATATAAAAGATCATCCAAAAATAAAGTTTCATGTCGTACCGCCCCGAAAAAAATAAAAAAAAAGTCGAGCCTGCGCGTGACTCACACTCGGATACAATTCCTAATAGTGTGAGAGGAAGACAGAAGTTTAAATTTTCATTTTATTGGGAAACGATTTTGGTTTTCCCTGAAAAATTTAGCATTACTGATCGTGTTTCTTAGTGCAAGCTGGAGTTTTGAAAGCCAGATTGATCATACATGTTCGCGGTTGATCGGATATTGATTGGCTTCATGTGTGTGTTTAATCAGCAGTTAAATTCTTGCTGGAGCAATATTACCTTGACGAGGAAAACAATCGCTGGACTACACATCCAAACAGTATTATTGAAAATATACCTTTAAGATATAATTAGCTTTTCGCTTTAAAATTGTAAACCTTGTATTTAGAATTGAGGGGAACCTGATTGAATGACATATATACTAGGAATTCAAAACATAAATTGTGCATTTCGGTTTAATTTGAACTCTGCTTCAATCGTAAATAAATTCTTCCCGGATGAGGCAGCCAAAATTAAGGAGAAACATGTCAAGAAGATTGCTGGAGTCAACAGCAAATCTTGTATGCCCCCATTTATGGTTTTTGAAAGGCCTACCGGACAGCATGTGTTGATTAACAGAAATGATCCGTCATTTTGTTAATTTTTACCGCTGCGGGGTATTCCAGCTGTTAGCAAGCGGGCTCCGCAACAGAGAATATCTTTAAAAAGATTGTAGATTTACCAAGTCAAGATTTTCTGGGATTCTTTCCGAAATATGTTATCCGAATTCCTTAAACTCTCCTAGTCAACAGAATTCAAACATTAACAGTGCTAGATAAAAATCAAGATAGTTAACGTAAATTTTTGGTATAAGCAGATAAGAACATGAGCTGATATCCTAACAACTGGGATACTCAGGTAAAGATAAATTCGAATGTAATAAGTGATAAATTGTATACTTGCGGATGCTTAAATATAACAAAACTACATTTAAGCATCTTTGACCACACCACTTCAAGATATGGCGACACATTAAGCCTCCTCCAAGTTGATGGGTACCGCTATATAATCCCGAACCCCAAAGCCTGATTTGAAACGACGAGATGCCACAGGCTTAAGTATATTGGAAAGAGTTTGACAACATCTGCACATGAACCAAGTTAGACAGTATTTTGTCATTTTGCCGACCAGATGGATGGTTGAGGATTACAAAGTATCCAGCAGCTGTTATTCAAAATGTACGGAGACGCTGCTTGGCTCTCATTGGATAAGTTTCATTTTAGCACGTCTGATGAATAGAAATTACCATTTGTTACCAAGTGCCGCCCATACAATTCACGTACTTTTCATTTTTTGATGTCGGATGCATGCTGAGTATTTTGAGCCGTAACCGACTTTCCACGACTGCGATGATGAGGAGTTATGTCCCATGAGTTCAAGAAAGAAACGTCCGACTCTCTTACTTATTATATTAAAGGGATAACTGGCGGCCCACGGTTAGCCTCAAATTCAGTTCGGTCAGTGGTTGATGATGAAGCTTTGACAGGTGGTATGAAAGAGACGTGTGGAACAGAAACGGATGGTGAGGTCAATTTATATTTCCGAAGTCTTACAAACTTAGTAAATACTAGAGTGAACGACAATGTTTCCCATTGTTTTTCTAAATATCTCAATTGCTTTCTAATAACTAATACATTTTGTGCGAGCTGATAGTGAGTGCGCGAGCGGCCAGTTTCCTGAACTCGGTATTCTTCATTTATTTCAACACGTTGAACAGGATCCGTTTATCCTGTATAAATATAAATATAAATATAAGTTGCAATTTCTATTCATCACACGTCCCACGGAGGTTGAGTTTTTGCTTCTTATGGAAAACATGTTTACTATTATGGCGAGTTTGGAAAACATGATGGACAATAAATATTTCACGACAGACCAGTTAAAGGTCATTGAAGCGAAGTATGTTCAAGTTTGTCTCTCTTAGTAGCATTATTATTTAGTAGTGATAATAATATATTTGGAAAAATTAAAATTCAGACGAAATTGAATGAAAAACTTACAAGACTAGTGTGTTTGATGTTAATTTGGATGTGTAAGTGGTCGGTGAAATTACCGTTCCAATTGTAGATCACACATATTCCTTGAGTGACAATCTGGAAGGTCAAGAAAATGAAATGTTGGAAGATCAAAGGCAGGTCAGAGAAAGTGAAGTTGATTTGGACTTGGCCATGAAGGGTCAAATCAACAATTTTTCCACTTGAGATTTCTCTTGATCTCCGCAACCGAATAAGCGTCGACTGATATTACCAGATGTTCATTACTTCTTAGACCGCAACTTTATGCGTTATATGCTTAATAAGTAACACGATTCTGACCCTGTAATTAGATGTTTTTAAAAGTACTAATTTGATTGTTTCCCGTTGGCCGGCCAGAGTTGACCGTTTACAGGCCAGTCGGGTCGATATTGGGACCCAGGTAGTCGGGACTGTATCACTGGCTAATCTCACCAGTAGGTTACCCTCCCGAATAACTCCAACTACTAGATTACGCTTATCATGTTTAATTAGTTTATCCAGGGGATGACATTGGTGCCGAAACCTGGGGCGTCAATTGTTTAGTGCACACTGGGTAAATTCTAGTGTAAATCTCATTTCACACCAAACCTCAGTGTAGGTTTATTTAAGTTACCAAACACAACATGGCATCTGGCAAAGACTTTCGTACACGTTGAGTCGGGATTGGATGCCCAACATACACAATTGGGCTCTACTCCGTCCCTACGTCAAGTCTGTAACCGCCCAGAAAGAGTTGTCCCACAAGTCTTTGACACCACTGGAAGGGCTACATCGAACTCCTACATGCCAACACTATGGCGGGGGTCAAGAACCTATTCCTAAGCAAAACGGTCCATCTGGAAATAAGACGTGGTACGGCTAAACAAGCTCGTGCCTACTGCCAGAAAAAAGAAAGTGCAGTCGAGGGTACGCTTTTCACCTACGGTCCCCAAACAGACGTCACTCAAATCAACGAAACCTACGCTACCGCATTTGACCAACCCACCAAGGATTTGGCAATCGCCTACAGGACAACGCTCCCAGAGATACGTGCATCTACGGCAACGCCATACGCAACAATTTACATACTCACTTCCAACAAAAAATAAATTACGAGAAGGATTACGCCGACCCATTCAAAAAACTCATCAACTACGAATGCTTGTAAACCTACTCTCTCCTACTCTGGGGGCCAACAAACATGGGCAAAACGGCTTATGCTCTGAACTTGTTTGACCGCCCCACCTTAATCTCCAACATCGAGGATTTACACGAACAAGAGGACGACACCGACAGGTATGTCTTCGACGACATTACCATACAACATATGGACGCAACCTCTATCATACACATGATGGACACCAAATTGACACGTAGTATCAAATGCATAAGATCGCCAAACTACGGCTTCCCGCGGCGCTGTGAAGACCGCCGAATGCTCGTGCTTCACACAGAGGAACCAACATAAGAATGGTCTGAGGCGTAATTATTTCGCGTAGAACTACGCGTGGGCGTACAGCCGCCGATGGCTGTACGCCGCGGACACCATACCAAAAACAGTTGTTTTTCACAAAGGAAAATCCATATGCAAAATACTAGAACCATTATATCTCGGGTCCATAGATTCCACCCCAGGAACAAGATGGTTTTTTATATTGCCCACTGGCAAGACGACAAGCTGTACCCCATCCGCCACAGCTATGGATGTAACCCAAAGCAGCAAAGCAATTCCCGCCAATCTCTTGATGGACTTGTTGAGGATATTCAAGAATGCTGACTCCGCAATCTCTCAATCCGAGTCATCGTCGTATTCCGAACCCGACTATGGATGAGGCAATTGAACACCAGAACACATCCACCTCATTTAGCGCCATTACCGACACTCAAAAATTCTGGATTGGGCCAGAGGAGGAGGCTTCTAATTTAGATTTCGAGATTGTCGGAATCCCAGAGGTCTTGCAGTATTTACATTCGGGCGGCGAGAGACAAATTTATACGAGGAAATTAGAAACTATCTTTAAAACAGGATCCTTGCAACTGAAGTTATTCCTGAAATGCCTTCCCGGAAAAGACGAGGACTACGAGGAAAAGATCACGGATATAGATCTCTTGATTTGGCCAGACCCTATGATCTAGGCGATCATGGACTTACGGTAGTTAACTTGGGAGAAGAGATGGAAAGATGTAGCAGTTCGATCCCGCAAGAATAGGTATGGATCCTCCTACTATCAGAACTCGTGGAGGTATTCCATATTGCAAAAATGGAATTAAAAAAGCCATTGTCAACGTGGGTACCACGGAACAGAGAGATTTTTGCAATTTGCTAATACAACTGCTGTGTTCAACTATCAGCCGTACAGTTGGATCACATAAGACACAAACTCACACCATGGATGAATGTTATTGAGCTGCTAACTGAACTGGACCAGTGAACCGATGGGTTCTATCGGGGTAGGGTTGACAACACCGTCTTTCATGTTAAATTGGAAACTCCAGACCCACGAGAGGCGAGAATTTACTATGCGGCTACGGCTACTGCTCTAGCTGCGCTGTGCAATGACTTCAAGATATACAGCAACGTGGTAGACAAAATGCTATTACTACTACTCGAGGGCTGTTCGGTGATAAACGATGTTAAAAATTCAAAGCACGATAATATACAGAAGACTCCCATGCTAATCAGTTCAAATTCGTGGCCGTGGGAATCACTTCGTCTGAGGGAAATGGTGTTCAAACGCAGGGCAATTGAAGAACGAGTGACTGTGTCTGAAGTTAAAAGTAATTCAGAATTGAAGGACTGCCCGGGGTCCTTGCACCTTAACATGTGAAAGTACTTGGTTGAGAAGGCCCGTACAGTTGACCTGGAAGAAAATACTGTTGAAAATGTATAATCGGGGTTAAAGCACATAAATTAATAGTAATTAACTTTCATGCCATGACCTAATGAGAAATAATGATTAAAAATGTATATCTTGAGTGCAGCCGTAGCTACAATAAAAACATCAATGATGAGTCAGAAAGTGCATGGTAATGAAATGGAAACTATTTAATTGTTATATGAATAATAAACATCTGTTTTCATACATCAATTGGAGCCTTTCAGATAAATCACACAATGTGTCAAAACTGTAATCACACGTCAATTATAAAATCATGATGCAGATTAATATGTTGAATTCTTTTCAAAACGATATAAGTGCAGTGTAGTGCATGATATTAATGCAAAGTCACATTGAACTCAATCCAAAATGCATCCTCCATTCTGGTTCGGCCTAACTCTCCATTGCAAACTTTGTGGTTGCACATACAATGCGGAGGATTATTTAGACCTGCTGTCGCCATCCCAAATCCAGTATATTCGAGACCGAGTCCTGGCGTACCGAAAAATTATACCATACCATACGGACCTGACCTTCAGCACACCAGCCCACAGGCCTTGTGTGGAATGCCACAACTATGTAAATAATAAATTTGGTTGAGAATGGAATTTAGATTTGAAATTAATAAAAACATTTCGTTAATATATTTGATTCTATTGTTTGCATTCTCAATACCCAACTACAACTACAATATTTTATAAATTATATTTTAATATCTCCTTCGATGTCTGCAATTCAGTAAGCCTCATTTTAGATTAACTCAAGCAGGGGTTCATTACTTCTTACGTCTTCTTGATCAGGAATGGCACCTGCGAGTGCATTTTGTTTTTCCGAATTCTGGGGTGGGAGTTGTTTGGGAGGATTCGGTATTATAACTAGGATAGTTACAAATGTCTGACTTAAACGGCGTGACAAAGACACAAGTTTCTCGAACCTCCTTTCCTGGTCATTCACCACTTATCACTTATTTTCGTGTAGTGTCGAAAATGCCGAGAGTCACTTTGGTAAAGCCCGTCTGGTGTATTTTGTTGAGCGTCCGGACCTCTGGATGAGCTGAGCACCCGAACACATTCCTCGAGAGTTGGTGGTCTGGTCATCCGTTAACAAAAATTCCGGATGTACGAATTTTAAATATGAACACGTAGCGCATATCTCATGAGAAATCAATCAGAGCTGACTGGAGATAATGAGGTAAACAATACACTACTATGTTCTGTACAGTATACTGTATGTACTATATGACATATTTTATATACTATGTGGTTTATAATGCTCACTATGTCCATCCTCTATACGTACTATATACAGAATGCCATATCCCATATTTTATGCATATACTATATGCTATACTGTATACTACGTCTAATCCGCTATATACTACGTACCGTAGACTGTTAAATTCTCCACCTTCCACATTCGAATGCGGGCTGTAAAACATATACATCACTGGAAAGACTGTAATATCATCACGATACAAATGCTTTGAAGAGGAAAATGGTAGAGAAATATCTCTGTTGACAGTGTTCAGCGCTGGTATTGGTATTATGATAACGGACGCACTTGCTTTGGAAGGCGTCTTTACCGGCAGAATCTTTGCAGTTTGGTGCTATCGACATGTACATCAGTTATGTACAAATTGAGCAAAAGACACGCGGCATCACTCTGCCAGACAATGTTGAAGGCAGAAATACCAGAATCGTATTTCCAAAAGTCTGCGTAACAGCAATTGAATTTAAAGGGATTGCTTTCACAGCAGACAATCACGCGTATTATTGAGACAGACTAATGGATACAAATTGTGCGATCTCGGTAACGGTTGGAGAAAATATAGTATTTAAATATAATCATCAGGAAATTAAGCAAGTGCTTGTCGATGAGCCGACTGAATATTCATTAACGAGCACAGGAATGTGTACCCCGGACCCCACTCTCTGATTTGAAACGACGAGAAGACACAGAATTCAGTACTTTGGATAATTTGGAAATTGCACTACGTCAACTCATGCATGGGCCCCAAGTTGCTCAGTACCTAGTCATTGCCGCAGACCAGATGGATGACTTAAAGATTACAAGGTATCCAGACATTATTCGAAATATTAAAAAAAGACGTTGCCTGGCTCTTATTGGATTTGTTAATTTATTTGGCACCTCCAGAGGAGGTTGAGTTTTTAGATTATTATGGAAAACGCGTTTATCATTATGACGACTTGGAGAAACCTGGCGGAAAATATTATTTTACAACGACAGACCACTTC
>JAQIXO010000582.1:0-18059 GCA_034700305.1 Protaphorura armata
CCAT
Organism: Protaphorura armata; assembly: GCA_034700305.1. Classification (NCBI taxonomy): domain Eukaryota; kingdom Metazoa; phylum Arthropoda; class Collembola; order Poduromorpha; family Onychiuridae; genus Protaphorura; species Protaphorura armata. The sequence goes on from JAQIXO010000582.1 coordinate 5, forward strand.
GTGTACAAAATCATTTGCTAGGAATGATTATTTAAGGAGCCATTTGAGAACTCATACGAAGGAGAAACCATACCCATGTGAAATCTGCAGACAGAGATTTTCCCGATTAGAACATTTAAATAAACATATTGGAAGTCATACTAGAGAAAAGCCTCACCAATGTTAAACATGTCAAAAATCATTTACAGGATCGGAATATTTAAGAACTCACATCCGTACACATACAGGAGAGAATCTCAACCACAGTTCAATATGTACAAAACCATTTGCGATTCGATGCTCTTTCATTAGACATGTACGATCTCAAACGCAGGAGAAATCTTACCAATGTGAAATTTGCACACAGAGATTTTCTCATTTCCCACAATTAAACTCACATACACGAACCCATACAGGTGAGAAACCGTACAAATGCCAAATCTGTACGAAAACATTATCGTCGTCAAGCAATTTAAAATCACACATGCGAACTCACCCAAAAGACAAAGACCTTACCATTGTCTAATCAAAACCTCTTCAATCAAAAACATTCTCATTCATATACTGTGTTTGACATAAGAATACATCATCACGAAATATCCGGAAATTGTCCACAATCGTGGGATTTGTCAAGCGATTCCGCTATTTTAATAAAAAGTGTAAGTACCATTGGCTTCTTTAAAATCGTATCGTTTTTAGAGTTCATATTATGAGTCCCACTCCCATTTTGAATTGACACTACAGAAATACAAGGCGTTGGAACTTTAACTTTGTATTTAATTTAATTAGAATAACTCAGTTTTTTGTATTGTACAAGAAATAGTGTTCAAAATAGTCCATGTGAGTAAAACACATTGTTTTGTGAATGTTTATTGGCCCTAATTCTCTGAAGTGATATTCAGAATAAATTTGAAAATATTTTTCTGGGATAAAAATGTAATTTTCATAGCCTGTTAATTGTTTTGGAACATAAATTATGTAATTCTAGTGTTAGTGTACCCAATGTATGAAATTCAAACTAATATACAAGGACAAGTTACAAACGGTACGTATTTATTGTACATTTGGAGTCTTATAGAATTAGGATGTGAAAATTAATTCTCTTACCGCAACTGTAAAAGCAGTGATAATTTCTAATAAGCATGTATTTCGTGGCATCAGTTTCAAATTGTATATTTGTTCGCAATTCTCTGCAATTCTAGCTTATTTACAACAGTAATTCTGAGAATATTGACAAAATAAATAAAATAAGAATTTTTTGAGTACGACTTGTACTTTTGATATTCGTTTTAATAAGTATTTCCAAATGACCACATCAGATCCTCGTTTACGTTTGTTCGCCTTTAGAGTTTACGTCATTCTCCAAAACGTCCAATGGTCGATGTCGAGGGAAACAACATGTGCCGGAATTCTCGTAGAATAATGTGATCGCTTCTGTAATATTCGATTTCTTCATAACTTCTTGTCACAAAAGTTTGGAATGCGAGAGCCAAGAAATTGAGATTTTTCATTGAGGTATGAAAACCTTTGTAACGGAGAATATAGATCCATTCATTCGAGGGATTTATCAATGTTTCCAAGGAGCGACTCTTTCTGAAGTCAATTCAATGATTCATCTCCACAACACATTCACTGACTGCATTGACAAAATGATCAATTGTAATCCAAAGTATACCTTGCTCCCAAATTCCCAACATATTTTGTACCAGTACGAAATTACACGCACAAAAACGAGCGTGTATTCAACTATTATGCACAAATATGCAGTAATAATGTTGATTTGTTCATTTTGAAAATTTTATGAGAATTTTAAGAATTAATAAAAATTTTAACAATCGTATTCGTATCTACGTATGTCAACTGACTGACGCAGACTGAATGAGAATTAATTAATTGATTACTTTTTATCAGTTTTTGACTTTCAATTTAGCTAATCAGTGGGAGTTGGACGAAAAACATTTAATGGCAATGGCATTTGGACTTGGCACTGAAAAACAAAATTGCACAATTAATTGGGGGGAGTGTATGCAGGTGATAAGTATTGATAGTATTGTAAGTGTGTATGCAATGCGGAGATAGTGAAGCGTACTTTCCAACCAAGCTCTTCAAATCTATAATCTAATCAGCACTCTCAAGCACAACAACACAAGTATGATAGGGGTAATCCCTACTAACTAATTAAATTAAGTTAAACCATGTACTTGTTTGAGGAGCGGTGCAGAAATAGAAATACCGACTGATTACTCTTACTCTTGACGTTTGGCTTGTAGAGTTGAGAGTCCTATAGAGCAGTTAAATGTCCTAACACCGGACTTGTTACCTTTTGATTGTCAACGGTCAGAAGGAAAGGAAAACACTCTTTTAATTCGCAGAAGTTGAAATTATAGGATATTGAATATTATGGCCAACATATGTAGTTGGCTGTTCGAAAAATGACGAGAACAGGCATCGGCATACGTCAATTATGGTGTGATAAAATATAAACCAGTCCATGAGTCATGAAATGTCTAATTTTGTCTAGCAAGTCATAAATTAACATCACTTCAATTATTTTTCTTTACCTCGATTTGAATGGCATGAGCATTTCCATCAGATAAGTATAGGTCCTTGCATTCATTCGGATCATGAATCCTATCTGTACACGAGCATTGACAAATTTTTCCCAGGGATTTCACTCGCACTCATGACCTGAACAGAAGCTGAGAGTTCAGTCTGATTATCTTCAATGTAGTCAACCCGGTCAGAAATGACCTCTCGCTCTGCCGTTCCATCCAACACTCTCTCCACAGCAAAATATGTCATGAGGGCTGCTCTGGCAGACAGGAGTTGCGAAAGAAATAATTACAGATGTATATATTGATGTATACTTGATTTCAATAAAACCAAGTAATCTGTTTATACTAAACTCCCTGCCGGGCGTACATTTTTATCATCTCGCGATGCTGAAATCCAATCTCTAACTATATCTTTGACGAAAGCTGTGAGGCCGATCGTCCGAGTCACAAACAGGGATGGCAATCGGAATTTTTTTCCGATTCCGATTATAATTCTAGTTTTGATTATTTTTATCCGATTCTAATTCCGGATTCCGATTATGACAAATACAGATTCCGGTTATCCGATTCCGATTCTAATTCTTAAAATTCGGATTCCGAGTTTCGGATTAAAATGATACAAAAATTCGAATTCTGTTTCCGATTCAAATTCCGCAAAATGAAAATACATAACTACAATAAATCTCAATTTTTGGCATGATAATGCAAAAATAAACCCTCTGTGCTTTTCCTAAATTCCAATTCGAATTATCGAGAACTTGGATTCCGATTCCAATTAAAATTTTGATTCCGATTCGGATTCCAATTCTCGAAATATCCCGATTATTGTCGAATACCGATTCCGATTGCCATCCCTGGTCGCAACTAATAGTTTCTCTCTTCGTAGGTTTTGCCCGTCGTGTTGAGAGTTTTACATACGTCATAGCACCATTGTACCAACCATTTCCGAGGAAAATATCTTGTACAATTTGAACTGAAAGGACTCATATCCTGTCTCCCCCTGCTTCTTAGAAAGAGTGAATGCCTATATCAACTATTTCTGTTTTTATTTATGGCTTTCCGGTCCTGGTCCTATGTCCAGTCATAAAAACAATGCTGTTATTTTCATTTATTGTTACGAACGGAACAGTGTTGGGATTGGGATCAGGGAACGGGACACTGAACCAGGCTGTACAGACTACATTAGCAGAATATTGAATGGTCTGAGAAATTACAAAATTGTGTCATGTGTTCGTTGGATCCTGTGAGATAATAATATAACAAAAATTTACACAAAAGTAATAAACACTCATCTTTTCAAAAAATATTCAAGTATAGACTGTACCCACTGAATTTTTAGACCGACTGAAAGTTGACACTAGATTTGTGCACCAGAAATCAAATTCTAAAATACAAGAACAGTTTAAATGCACATTATAATTTATAATTTCTGTGATTCACATAAGCATTACTAAGAAATAAAACAAATTAATATTACTATGTGTGTTTGAAGAATTGATAGTTGAGTCCCAAATTATTAGAACTGGACAATTGGAAACTGAAATCAGAATTACGGACTGAAGATTACGATAATTTACAAGGTACAGTACTATATTTAAACCGTTTACCTTTACATTCCAATTCATGTATTAATTTGACATTTGCCGAATTGTAATTCATTAAGTGGAATTTCTCATACAGTTTGACTTCATTTGTATTTAGTATAACCTTGACAACAACTGGAGCCTAAAACCGCAACTGAAATCCTTCCCAATCGATTCAGACCGGAATGATTGTAAGGTGCCATTCAGAATTTTGATTAATTCAATAATTACAAATGCATCAATATAGTATGCACACTGTTAGTCTAATAACTTGGGTTTTTTTAACTTGGGTTGCTTGTTATACTTAGGACTAAAAAATGTCAAAAAGTTCAAGCCATCAACAGGATTGGAAGCTTGCTCCAAATGTTCAGATAAGCGTTCTACTACAAAGGCTTGATTTACACAATCTGTGTAATGATTATGGTCACCCAAATGCAAATATAAAAGCATCAAAATCTGATCTTTTGGACACTACGCAATACAACGGAGGAACAAAATGTAGAACTGTAAAGAAACAACCGAACACAACGTCCTCACGCCCGTATAAGTGTCAATTATGTACAAAGACATTTCCACACCCATCATCTTTGCGAAGGCATGTCAGAATTCATACTGAAGGTAAACCCTACCGTTGTGGAATTTGTTCAAAATCATTCTCTCAACTAGGAAATTTAAATTCTCACGAAATGGTTCATAAAGGCGAGAAACCATATCAATGCAAATTATGTTCAAAATCATTCACTCAGCCACAAGGTTTAAATAGTCACATACGAACTCATACTGGAGAGAAACCATATCAGTGCCAACTTTGTGCAATAACGTTTTCTCATTGTTCAAAATTGCGAAATCATATTCGCACTCATACTGGTGAAAGGACGCACCTTTGTCAAATGTGTTCAAAAACATTTTCTTCATTGTTACATTTAAACTCTCACCTTAGGGTACATACAGGAGAAAAACCATATCATTGTTTAACATGTAAAAGATCATTCTCACAGGTTGCTCACTTAACTGTACATCAGCGGACTCATACAGGAGAGAAGCCATACCAATGCGTTATTTGTACAACTGCATTTACTCAATCATCACATTTAAAAACACATATGCGAACTCATACTGCAGAGAAACCACACGAATGTTATGTGTGTAAGAAAACGTTTTCCAGAGTTTTCCACTTAAACGCACATATGCGATCACACACTGGGGAGAAACCATACCATTGCCATCTCTGTATAAAAGCATTTACTACATCAGGAGATTTAAACACACATATACGAACTCATACGGGAGAGAAACCGTATCAGTGCCAAATTTGTACAAAAGCATTTTCTCAGTCGTCACATTTGCGAACCCATATTCTAACTCATACTGGCGAGAAGCCCTACCGCTGTCCAATATGTTTGAAAACATTTTCTCAACCAGCACATTTAATTTCGCACGGAAAGTTACATACAGGAGAGAAACCATTCCATTGTGCTGTATGCAACAAGACATTCACACACTCATCAAGTTTAACAGGACATATACGAACTCACACAGGAGAAAAGCCACATCAATGCTGGTTTTGTAAAAGTGCATTCTCTGATGTTGCTCAGTTGAGACAGCATGCGCGAACTCACACAGGAGAAAAACCATACCAGTGTGTTATTTGTACAACTTCATTTACTCAAGCATCACATTTGAGGAGACATGCACGAACTCACACACGAGAGAAACCATACAGTTGTTAAATTTGTATCAAGAATCCATACAGGGGAGAAGCCATACTCTTGTAAGATTTGTACACAAACGTTTTCCCAGTTGGAACATTTAAACACACCTACACGAACTCATACAGGGGAGAAACACCATACCATTGTCAATTCTGTGAAAAATCTTTCTTCAGTTCATCAACTCTGTGGAAACACATTCAAATTCACAAACAAGAGCTTAACTAATCTATATGTACACACATAGAAATTTACATAAATACACACGTGTAATGCACATAGACAATAGGAAATCATATAGTCCGTCAGAATTTAATTCATTCTCACATATAAGTTAACATACACAAGATTCTATTAAGTAATAATTGAGTGTGTTTCAAGGATTTTTTTAAACTGCTGTTAGCATGTGAAAATCCACGTACGCAAAATGTTTTAGTTAAAAGTCAATTGTAAGGTAAAACCAATGCCTGCAATCGATGTTTTGTAACATTTAGTATTTCAAGAGGCATTTAAGTGTAAGTTTTAAGGAGGCATTCACAAAGTTAAAAGAAAAATCAACACTCGTGCTTTATCTACACTTATAAATGCTTATGTTTTGCCAATAGTTGATTATTGTTTACCAATCTGGGGTTGGTCTGTCCAACATGACCTAATGAGGTTACAAAGTAATGTAAATACACTTTTAATAACATTTTTCTATCCAAATTATGCAAAATTTTATAGAAAATCTTTTTGGGTTACTAGCAACAATCGTTGTTTGGACAAAAAAGACAAAAACAAGAAATTATCCAAGATCAGTCTGTGTGATCTTTACGAGTCCTGCTCTTTATTAACTTTTATGGAGCGTTTGAGGTTGTTCACATGTTTAAAGGTCTACAAATTCCTCAAGTTTGGTACTTCAATTCACTCACTCAAAGATTTATTTGTTCTTAATAATATTCGTTTGCTCGGAGTTGCTCAGATTACAGCCTGATAGTTCCCAGTCGGAAAAAAGTTAAGACTTCCAACTCTATACACTGTTCAGCAGTGAAAGAATGGAATGGTCTTCCCCGTGAGTATAAGACAATAGATCTTGGGTTAACCAAATTCAAGGACTCAATTATTCAGAGATTGTTGAACCTCAGGTCGGATGACTATGTATGATCTAATTATTGGTAATCGATTCTATTTAATAATTTAATCAGAGAAAATTAAGTTAAGTTAATAGCGGGTGGAGAACTGACCAGTCTTAGAAATAATTTCTTTTTTTGGTTAGTTAGGTTTACTTTAGCATGTAACTATAACTAAACTTTCATAAGAACGAAGCCCAAGAGTAAATTACACATTATAACCAGAGTCTATGGCTAATTATGTCATAAGTGTCGGAGATAGTGGAGTAGGTTGACATAAACACTATGTGATTTTCTTCATTATCTGATAAATGATAAAACATTCGGATAAATTCTTATTTATTGTAAATTTAATAAATAAGTTATTAGTTTAAACTCCAAAATCACCGCGTTGTCTTTTGTGACACCCAACGATGGATCAATTGAGACTAGTTCTTATTGTTTGGGAAATGTTATGATTGATGTGTCAATAAACTAACTTTGAACTTTGAAGTTGGGAAGATGATAATTGTGTTCATCATTCAATGTAAATTTTCTTAATGCTTGTACTGGCCAATGTATGAAATTGATGTATAATTATAATAAATACATACTGTACCCGTTATTTTTTAAAAAAAATTCCAATTCTTATTTCATTCAATAAAAATATGAAGTAATTATATTTTCCTACAATTTCTTCGTCTTATTCTTATTTATAGTCTTTTGTATTCCGCCCAAAAAGTCCAATATCTGGGAAAAGAATACTTTCCTGGTTACACTAATTTTTGATTTCCTACTACTACTGCTGGTATTGCTACTATTAGTGACATTGGATTCATTCAGAACGAGGTTGACTGATGAACCAAATAGAAAAGTACTCCAATTCATTTATTTATTTAATACTCAATATTGACACAGTGTAAAAAATAGTGTGTACCCTCTGTAACCACCCGTGCAGAAAAGTACACAGTATTTGGCTTCATTACATTCGAAAGAGATTGCAAATACTGAAATACTAAACGTTTCAACTTTGTCAAAATTTTACATGGGAAGTGCTTACCTTGTAAGACAAAGTGAGTTATTATTTCTGATGTCATCGCCATCGCCCAGCATTGGAAAAAGGGTTTGACTTTTGAGTTATATCTACTCAGGGCTCAGGAATTTTTCCTTCAGTTGGCGTGAGTCACAAACAACTGGAAGTCAAATAGACGTACTAATAGTTAGGCTTATATTTTGGATACTTCACTCGTTCACTTATTTAACAAGTGTTGGATTCTCAAAATCGGGACAAGAACTTAAATTGTATTGAACAGTTCTTTGTATGGTAAGGAATTGGAAACTTTTGTTGTGCATTGTTCGATTTCAGTTATTCGTTTTGTCCATTTAAGAGTGAGAGATTGAAGCCAAAACGCAGACTAATGTTTTCAATAATCATCAATTACAGTACAGTAAATAATTTATATTTTAAGGGAAGTGATTGATCAAATAAAGAAGTAACTGCATGGCAAAATTTAACTACACAAGGACTGCAATATTATCTAACACCTGACTGAACTGACACAACGATTCATGAGGTATGAATATGAATTTAAAACATTTGATTTTTGAAGTTATAGTTTTCATCTACCTGTTTAATTGTATTCCGGAATATCCGGAGTTGCTGTTTATGTGAATAATAATTGATAACACCGAACACTGCAGTTCAGAACCGTAGTCTTAGTCTTAAATATCATGAGAACGGCCAACCGTCAAATATTCCATACTTCATGTGAATTTCCAATTTACGAGCATTTCGAGCTATTAACACCTACTGAAGCGTGAATCAAATTATAAATTTTGTAATGTTATATATTACTGCATGCCAAATGCCGACCTTGATAACAGTTTGTATTGTTGATGTAAAACTAATGTCGTATGTTGCAATGTTTTATTTGTATTCCAGAGACCCAGGAATATCACTGGCAATAATGTCTGAACATGAACTAGACTGGAAGCTTGGGTCAAACATTCAAATAAAAGTTATACTACACAGACTTGACCGAAGGAAATTGTACATGGACTCAAATTTGATTCGACTGAATCAACTTGAAAAATATTCAACGGCATCAGAGGAAGCTAATGACTGGATGACTTCTCAGGAAATTGACGGAAAGAAGTCTAGAGGAGTCAGACTACCACATAATTCATTGGCAGGGCCTGAAAGAAATTCCGCAGCTGACTGCAGCCAAAAGGCTCATAAATGCTCCGATTGCACAAAATCATTTACGAATTGGTGTTATTTAGTTCGACACGTAAGAACTCACACAGGAGAAAAACCATACCAATGTGACTTGTGTAAGAAATCATTTTCACTTTCGGGACATTTGACAGTTCACATGCGTACTCATACTGCAGAAAAACCATACGAGTGTTCAATGTGTACAAAGACTTTTGTTGACCAAAGCCATTTAAATACACATATTACAACAGCTCATACTAACGAGAAACCATACCAATGTGAAATCTGCAAGAAATCATTTTCACATTCGGGATCCTTAATAACTCATAAACGTACTCATACTGGGAAGAAACCATATCATTGTTCAATGTGTACAAAATCTTTTGCCGACCAAGGCCATTTGAGTAGACATATAAGAACTCACCCAGGAGAAAAACCATACCAATGTAAAATCTGCAAGAAATCATTTTCACGATCGGAGGATTTGAAATCTCACTTGCGTACTCATACAGGAGAGAAATCTTACGAATGTCAACTTTGTACAAAAACATTTTCCCACTCATCAAGTATTGTAAGACATATTAGAACTCATACTGGAGAGAAGCCCTGCTGTTGTCCAGTGTGTAAAAAATCATTTTCATGTAAAAGCAATTTATCCATACATTTAAGAACTCACACCAACGAGAAACCATACCAATGTGAAATATGCAAGAAATCATTTTCACGTTCGCACGCATTAGGAGATCATATACGTACTCATACTGGAGAGACGCCATTCAATTGCCACATTTGTACAAAAACATTTTCTCAGTCTGCAAATTTGCGAACACACATCAGAACTCACACTGGAGAAAAGCCCTACTGTTGTCCAATTTGTAACAAATCGTTTTCACGACTCGACAATTTAAGTTCTCACACACTTACTCATAGGGGGGAAAACCATATCATTCTCAATTCTGTGCAGAAACTTCCAGATTTTCATCAGCTCTGACGAGACACATCCGAATACATAGAAAAAGAGAAAGACTGTAACTTAACGATATGAAATGAGTCCAACAGAACTTACTGAATCAACATATAATGCACAACAAGTATAGTGAATTTTATGTACAGGATGTGCGCGAAAAAGCGCAATGAAGATTGCTTTAAATATGGCGTAGTTACAAAAATATATGTTACAGTCAGTAAAAGTTATAATCAATTTGATCATTTATTTTACACAATAAAACGACAAGCGAAACCAGCATTATTTATTGTGTATGAATCGGATATAAACACAATTAAATCTAATGATAGCTTTTAAGGAGTTAAGCTCACCCCATATCCATGCAAATGTAGAACCGACCATTTGATCGGACTAACTCTAACATAAATTCTACTAAGCCGTATTTGAAACTTTTTTCAGGGACCGCATTTACTCAAGCATCACATTTGACAGGACATATGCTTACTCATACACAAGAGAAACCATATGTTTGTTAAATATGCACGCGACGATTCTCCGATCCATCAGGTCTTAAATCCCATTCAAGAATTCATACGGGGGAGAAACCGTACTCTTGTAACAGTTGTACAAAAACTTTTTTCCATTCACGTAATTTAACAATACATACACGAACTCATACAGGGGATAAACCATATCAATGACAATTCTGTGCAAAATCCTTCAACAATTCAACAAATCTAGGCAAACACATTCGAATTCATACACGAAAATTAAACTAGTCCATGCACATGTACAAAAGCAAATGTTGGGTGTAATGCACAGAAACAGTATGAAATGGGTTCCTCAGAATTCACTGTATTCCCACATATAAAGTGATATATACAAGGCACATTGTCGCTGACCAATTCTTGAATGTCACAACGGCTATTTCAAACTGCTGTTAGCGTTTGTATATATGAAATGTATTGTAATATAATATAATCCGGTTTCTTACCGATTGGTATTAATATGTGTAGAATAGCATTTTATATGGTACTTCAATTCACTTGGAATTACTGTACTATGTTTCCTGTTTTTGAATGAGTGGAAATCAAATTGAATTGATATTTAGTTTAGAATAAGTACTGACAAAAAGTAATGTAAATTCGAAATACTTACTCGCTGTCCTTTCAACTTACAGCGTTTTCGGTGTTTATACTGATTGATGTTATAGAATTGATGGTATATTCGTAAACACATCTAATTCTGATGCAATATTTTGTAGTTGTTTTGTACATCCCATTGTATTCAATAAAAGTGTAAATAATTTATATTTTTCAATGATTGATTCGTTTACTGCTACAATTCTTTGATAATTTCCTGCTGCCTTTTTCAAAACCTTACGGGGAGAAGGGTTACCTTGTAAGAAAAAATGTTAGGTATATTCTTGCTAACGTCCTTGCAGCAATATATAGGAAAGGGTTGAGTGTTGACCTTTTTTTCTATTCTTAATTTTTCAAATACCATGCCCTGGGTATAAGGAACCACAGCCTAAGACCTTATTTCAGTTGACTACACGAATACGCAAACAACTGAAGTTTAAATCAAGCCTGGTGGTAGAGTAGTTAAGCTTTTGTCATGGACCACTGTTGGATTTTAGAACTCAAAGACGGAATTTATATTTTGCTGGGATGTTTGCTGGCTTTATTCTTCTATATATGTTACATGTCAGACATTCAACTCAGTTCAAACAGACTTACTTGTGGTTAAACTTATTATAGTTTGGTCTATTCATTCATTTACGTAACTTAACAAATGTTAGATTCCCAAATTCGAAGACGGAACCTTAATTTGTGTTGGAAAGAATAATTGTATGGGAAGGATTTAAATATTTTATCCTAGTATATTTGTCCAATTTTAAGTTTTCAATCTTAATGTTAAGAGTGATTGTTTTGAATCTTAATTTGCAATTACAGTACAAAAACTAATCGATAAGCATTCTTGAAATGTACGACTGCAGGTTCTAAGCACACAAATATACAACAAACAAACAAACAAACAAACAAAGGCGCCCCCAGCGCCCTCAAGTTGCCAGTCCGGCCCTGTCCGTATTTACTGTGTTCAGTGTTCATGAACGACCAATTCCAACTATGACCCTGAAAAAACAGTTGCGTATAACTGCGCCATGAAGGAAAATATTTATACATTTTATTTTTGAATAATTTTGTTCGAATTTGACATTAATTTAGTCAATACGTACTAAACAGAGGTATTATAATCTTCAGTATTAGCACTGTCAAAAATAGAAAATCCTCGTACGGATTCATGATAAAAAAAATTCAATAAATATATTTATTAATGAATCCGGACAGTTGAAGTAATAAGTGGAGTAGTATATTCAATTGGGTTTTTTTGTTTTCTAGAGACCCAGGAATTTTACCGACAATGTCTGTACTTGATGAAGACTGGAAGCTCGGGTCAAACATACAACTAAGAATTGTACTACACAAACTTGACCAACGGTGTTTGTCTGTGCATACAGATTCGATCGTGCCGGAACAATTTGAAAGACAATCAATTACGTCAGTGGACGATAATCACGGGAAGACTTCGCATCAAGCAGGAGGAAAGAAATCAAAGCCGATCATACTACCATCACCGAATCCAGTCGAAGGTACTCAAACACACTCCGCCGATCACTCCGGCCAGAAGCCTTACAAATGTTCGCTCTGCTCCAAATCGTTCAGTTGTTCCAGTAAATTAGTGATACACACAAGTACTCATACGGGCGAGAAACTATACCATTGTCAAATGTGTAGAAAGTCATTTACCAGTTCTGATAGGTTAAAGGTACATATACAAAGACATGCTGGTCAGAAGGCTCATAAATGTTCGAATTGCACAAAGTCATTTGTATCTGGTGATGAATTAATTGTACATATGAGAACTCATACAAGAGAAAAACCATATCATTGTGAATTATGTAAGAAATCATTTTCACAGTCGGGACATTTAACAATTCACAAGCGTACTCATACTGGAGAGAAACAATACCATTGTTCTATTTGTACAAAATCTTTTGTTATCAAAAGCTATTTAAGTGTACATATAAGAACTCATACTAACGAAAAACCACACAAATGTGAAATGTGTCAAAAATCATTTCTACGATTGTGGGATTTATCAAGTCATATTCTCACTCATACTGGGGAGAAACAACACCAGTGTACAATATGTACAAAATCTTTTGTTCGGAAATCCAATTTAAGTACACACATAATAACTCATACAGGAGAGAAACCTTACCACTGTTCAATATGTACAAAAACATTTGCGGATCCAAGCTCTTTCAATAGACATGTAAGAACTCATACGAACGAGAAACCATACCAATGTAAAATCTGCGAACAGAAATTCTCTCGAATATCTAATTTAAATGTACACACAAGAACTCATACAGGAGAAAAACCATACCAATGTGAAATATGTAAAAGACCGTTTTCACAAACGGGAGAATTACAATCTCACATACGTACTCATTCAAGAGAGAAGCCATACCATTGTCCAATATGTACAAAGCCATTTGCAAAGAAATATAATTTAAATACTCATATAACAACTCATACCAACGAGAAACCATACCAATGTAAAATCTGCTCAAATAGATTTGCTCAACTAGCCCAATTAAATTCACATACACGAATACACACAGGGGAGAGGCCATACCAATGTGAAATATGTAAGAAATCATTTTCACGATCCGGTGTTTTAAGAAATCACAAACGTATTCATACTGGAGAAAAAAAGCAAAAACCTTACAATTGTTAATTCTGTGCAAATACGTTCCGATTTTCTTCAGCTGTGTGCATACACACTCGAACTCATAAACAAGAGGTAAACTAATTTTTGCATAAATATGTATTGACAGTTAAAATTGACACCTGGTATTGTTATTATCCTATGGGGAATTAAAATTTGGTGTTTAGAAAATGGACTGATGATAACGTTTAGTGTAAATACACAACACTCGCTGACGATTCAATAATACGTTGTTAATGTTTGCACTTGTACTGGTTGATGTATGAAATGGTTACTTCTAATAGATTCAAATCGTATCCAAAATTTATTAAAAAAAATTATAAACCCTATTTTAAACAATTATCTTATACATGCTGCCACGAGAAGCCAATTACATACTAAATAATAAGTTTAACGAAGAAGAGCAAGAGTGTTAAAATTTCCATTTGTAACAGCGGAGATGACTCAGAATGCAATCAGTTGAGAAACAAATAGACTATTGAAATAATGCGTTTAAGGTACTATAACGTCTTTGGATAAAACAGTTATTATTATGTTGTAGATATGAGATTATTACGTCAAGTTTATTTTTATTTTCATGTTATTCATTTTACGCATGTGTTCAATAATATCATCTTGATTTCAATAAAACTATTCGATTGTTTATTTATAAAATTATGTTCATGGTGTACATTTATGTATTTATTAAACAGTTGGTGCCTCATTGAATGTAAAAAATCAATCTCGAGCTGTAGCTGAACGAACAGTTATATGAATACATCTATTTCTTAATAGCCTGTATACATATATTTAGTCACGGTCTTCCCTACAAACATTACTCATTAGTTTAACACTATTCGATTTAAGTAATTGGAAATAGTCGGATCAACCCTCGATTAATATCCGGTGGCAGATGCACGTAACATGTGAAGGGATTCACAGAGTATAGAATTTTAGTTCATTTTCTTAAATATGTAAAATGAATGATTCATCTACACATTTGAAATGGAATGCAACTGCTGTGCTTCCAATTTATGAGGAAAATTTACACATAAAGTGGTTACCTTGTAAAAATAAATGAGTCATTCTTCCAGATGTCTCATCTGCCATTCTAGTAAGTAGAGCTTCTCACGAGTTTGGGTTTTCGGATCACTTTCGGGTTCGGATCGGGTTCGGATCATCGAATACAGAATCCGGACGAACGTGTTCGGATCGGGTTCGGGTTCGGATCAGCGAAGTTGACTTCGGGTTCGGGTACGGATTAGAATCAATCCGATCCGACACAAGCTCTATGTAGTACTTTTTTTGGGTTCTAGACCGGGTTCGTGTTCGGATCGGTTCGGGTTCGGATCAGAGATTGAGAAATCGGGTTCGGATCGGATCGGATTTTTGTGATCCGAAAATTTTCGGATCATCGATTTCAGAACCCGAACAAACCGGTTCGGATCAAAACTTTCGGGTTCGGGTTCGGATCGGTCGCAATCCGATCCGCAAGAAGCTCTACTAGTAAGGTTTTGGGTCTCGACCTTTTGATTTATATACTTGGCTTTCCTCATATTCCTTCTTAAGTACAAATAACTAAAAGTACATGGGCTTTGGTAGTTCAAGAAAAATGCGCAACAAATGTGCAGTAATGTTGATTTGTTCATTTTGAAAATTTTTATGAGAATTTTAAGAATTGATAAATTTTTAACAATGATATTTGTATGTATGTGTCAACTGACTGAGGCAGACTGAATGAGAATTACCTACTTTTTATCAGTTTTTGACTTTAAATTTAATCAGTGGGAGTTGGACGAAAAACAATCTAATGGCGATGGCATTTGGACTTTTATTGAAAAACAAAATTGCACAATTAATTGGAGGGCGTGTATGCGGTGATAAGTAGTGTAAGTGTGCAGTACAGAGATAATGAAGCGTACTTTCCAAACTAAGCTCTTCAAATCTAATCAACACTCTCAACCAAAACAACACGAGTATGATGAGGGTAATCCCTACTAATTAATTAAATTAAATTAAACCATGTACTTGTTTGAGGAACGAGCAGAAATAGAAATACCGACTACTCTTGACATTTGGCTTGTAGAGTCGAGAGTCCTATGGAGCAGTTAAATGTCCTAACACCGGACTTGTAACTTGTTTTGTAACATTTAGTATTTCAAGAGGCATTTCAATTTAGTGGGAATTTTGATAGTTGTGTTCATCATTCAATGTAACTTTTCTTAATGCTCGAACTTAAATAATTGTATGAAATTGATGTATAATTATAATAAATGCATATTACACCCGTTATTTTTTAAAAAAAATTTCATTCTTATTTGATTCAATAAAATTATGAAGTATTTAATATATTCCTACAATTTCTTCGTCTTATTCATATTCATAGTCTTTTGTATTCCGCCCAGAGAGTCCAATGTCTGGGAAAATAACAGTTCCCTGGTTAGACTAATTTTTGATTGCCTACTACTACTGCAGAAAAGTACACAGTATTGTTATTTTAAATAAAATGATCGGTTTGGTTACATTACATTCGAAAGAGATTGCAAATACTGAAATACTAAACGTTTCAACTTTATGAAAACTTTACATGGGAAGTGCTTACCTTGTCAGACAGAGTTATTATTTCTGATGTCCCTCGTCCCAGCATTGGAAAAAGGGTTTGAGTTTTGAGCTATATCTACTCAGGGCTCAGGAATTTTTCCTTCAGTTGGCGTGAGTCATAAACAACTGGAAGTCAAATAGACGTACTAATGGTTAGACTTGTATTTAGGACAATTCATTCGTTCACTTATTTAACAAGTGTTGGATTCTCAAAATCGGGACAAGAACTTAAATTGTATTGAACAGTTTCTTTGTATGGTAAGGAATTGGAAACTTTTGTTGTGCAGTGTTCTATTTCAGTTATTCGTTTTGTACATATTAAGAGTGACAGATTGAAGCCAAAACGCAGACTAATGTTTCAATCACAATAATCATCAATTACAGTAGAGTAAATAATTTATTTTTAAGGGAAGTGATTGGTCAAAAAAAGAAGTAACTGCATGGTCATCATACCTAAAATTTAAATACACATGGACTGCAATATTATCTGACAACTCTCTGAACTGACACCAAGATTATGAGGTATGAATTGTACTTAAAACATTTGATTTTTGGAGTTAGTTTTCATCTACCTGTTTGTGAATAATAATTGATAACACCGAACACTGCAGTACAGAACCGTAGTGTTAAATACCATTTGAACGGCAAGCTCCAACAGCCATCCAACCGTCCAATATTCCATACTTCATGTGAATTTCCAATTTATGAGCATTTCGAGCTAATAACACCTACTGAATCGTGAATCAAATTATAAATTTTGCAATGTATATATTACTGCATACAAAATGTCGACCTTGATAACAGTTTGCATTGTTGATGTAGAACTAATGACGTATGTTGCAATGTTTTATTTGTATTCCAGAGACCCAGGAATATCACCGGCAATAATGTCTGAACATGAACTAGACTGGAAGCTTGGGTCAAACATTCAAATAAAAGTTATACTACACAGAGTTGACCGAAGGAAATTGTACATGGACTCAAATTTGATTCGGCTGAATCCGCTTGGAAAATATCCAACGGCATCAACGGAAGCTGATGACTGGATGACTTCTCAGGAAATTGACGGAAAGAAGTCTAGAGGAGTCAGACTACCACAGAATTCATTGGCAGGGCCTGAAAAAAATTCCGCAGCTAACTGCAGCCAAAAGGCTCATAAATGCTCCGATTGCACAAAATCATTTACGAATTGGTGTTATTTAGTACGACACACAAGAACTCATACAGGAGAAAAGCCATACCAATGTGAAATTTGCTCAAAGTCATTTGCTACGAAAACGAATTTAAATAGGCATACACGAATTCATACAGGAGAGCAACCTTACCAATGTAAAATATGCAAGAAATATTTTTCACAATCGGGGGCTTTAAGAAACCACATGCGTATACATACTGGAGAGAAACCCTATCATTGTTCATTGTGTACAGAATCGTTTGCTCACCAATCCCATTTAATGACACATGTAAGAACTCACACTAACGAGAGACCATACCAATGCAAAATTTGCTCAAAGAGATTCCTTGACTCAGCAGTTTTGTCTTCGCACACACGAACTCATACAGGAGAGAAACCATACCAATGCGAAATTTGTAGACACA